>ML681992.1:3359781-3404646 GCA_007922195.1 Podocnemis expansa
AAGAAAGAAAGAAAGAAAGAAAGAAAGAAAGAAAGAAAGAAAGAAAGGAAAAGAAAAGTTGTTATTTCTTTTAGATTAGATTATGTGAAATCAGGATTAAATCGTGACTATGGATTTTTTTTTCCCTATTACAACAGGTGATTTGACTTCACCTTCCTCTATGTGCCATTTCCCAGTGTTTGAATCTAAACAACTGCTGCAGTCTGCCCCTGCGCTGGCAGTTTCCCTGTGGCACCTGGTCCAGAGCCAGAGGAGTCTGGGCAAAGCAGGGTGGTTGTGAAATGCTGTGCTGGCACATTGCTGGGCCATGTCAGGCTTGCTGACCTCCCTATAGTGAAGACATAGCCTTGGACTCCACCATGGTTAATGTGCTATATGAACCTATATTAAGTAACACTAGTGGATTTATTTTAACTTGTTCACATTACGAGCCCTTATTTCAAACCTCCTTTTCGATGGATTCAAGTGTTTGCACCACTGGCCTAATAACATCATAGAATAATATGCACAACAATAATGGCAAGGAAAGTTACCAGTTAATTAAAATTAATGGAGCAGACGCTTTCAGTAGGGTTTTGGTTTAGGTGACCTCTTGAGGTCCCTTCCAGCCACTAATATTCTATGATTCTATTAGATGCAACTCAACTTCTATGCCAGCTTCTTCCACCAAAGATCCTGGTAGCCACCTCTGAAGGGCATTGAAGATAGAGAAAGAGACAGCAGCCTCACTTTTGCTTGGGTTCTCTAGCAGTATTTCTATGCTGCACTTAGGAGTAAGTCTCGTAGCTCATATAAACAGACATGCACTCGTTCTGTTTGAGCTGGTTCAGTAAAAATAGTAATGTGGATGTTGCCCCACAGGTGGTCACATAGGGTAGCTACCTAAGTTACTCATAGTCCATAGTCAGCTGACTGATTCATTCTGCTACCCATGCCATAATGTCCCACACTGCTATTTTTTGGCTCTAGCTCTAGCAGTGCTAACACAAGTCTGTTTTACTCAGACTGGGAGACATGTTCCTAGCTGCTCTGTAGACATACATGGGCCAAAAAGGTAGCAATATGAGCCGAGGAGAAAGCATGCTCAGGGTAGTAAAGTACAGTGGGGACCCGTTAAAGCGCGACCCATTTGTGTGCGGAGCTGGTTACCACACGCTCCGGTCATGTCCCCCGAAGCAATCAACTTAACGCGCAGGACTCACTAACACATGGTGCCTAAAGGCGGAAGTTGTCCTGGGCATGGAAATGCGTGAAGTGAGTAGCAACTTAAGGAGTCCGATGTGCTAGCTAAAAGGGGCAGTTGGACTGGGCATGGAAACAGGTAGAGTGAGCCTTCTAATGCTGCACTCTGATTTATTTATCTATCTATTTATTTGTCGTGGTCCCGTTTGCATGCGGTCCGTTTAACGCACGGTTGCGGGGGCTTGTCCCCCAACAGGTCCCCACTGTAATACACTATTCACCACAATATCCATGCAGCCTTCACTGTGGTCCCAGCGATAACAAAGTTGATTTTCCAAGAGATACTTTCTTTTTTAAGCAAGGGCAAACACTAGCAGCTGTACTTCCTCCTGATGAAACCTCTCTATTGAGCGAGAAGGCACTGTGCCAAAATTGGTGAAGCTATTCTAGCCTAATAACTTTTGATGTTATTGTATCCTCAAAGATCAAAAAGAAATATGAAAGCTCAAAGGAAAGAGAATCCAATACATGAACTGTCCTATAATTCATTAATTACCCTCAACATGTGAACACAGTTATCAAAAATCTAAGAGAACGTAGGCAAAAGGGGCACCACTAAGGAGGGAGTACTCAATTCCTGTGATTCATCAGTGAATGTCACAGTGCTAGCTAATGAATTATTCCTGACTCTTCTGAAGTCTTCTTTTGTCTGAAACTTTTCACCTTTGGGAGTCTAAAGTAAATGCCAACTTGGAAATGCATGTCCTGAAATGTATTCTAGCATCATCCCACAAGATGGAAATCAGCAGTCTGATGACAATTTGCTTACAGCATTTCTATGGAACCGACTGACAATACTCCATTGAGTCAGATACGCTGCATCCCAACAGTGACTTAATTCTGAAAGAAAGTTAAAAACCAAATATCCTGCCAACTTTTCTTCAGGATAACTGGCCCCTATGCTAAGGAGTTTTGAGTTGCTTTTTGACTGTGAGGAAGAATAAATAAGAGTGTGAGGGTAAAAAACTGTGGTATTTACTGTACCAGGGGTTTTCACACTGTGGTCTGGGGACCACTGGTCAAATGTTACTGGCTCTTCCTCCTTATTTCTCAACTGCTAACCTGCATTAAGAGACCACTAAAAATTAAATAAATTGTCAGTTAGCACAATGCTTTATGACTTCCTAATATTACTTTTTCCTTTGTGAAACAATTATTTGTAAGAAATTACTGTAGTTGCCACAGGCTGCTCTCTGACTGTGATTGGGAAAGGCTGAACATGATTGCAGTTGGCTTACAAGAAATCTCTGCATTATTTTATATACCTATGTCATTTGCTCTCTAATTATTTTTCTTTTCCAACTTTTATAAATAATCCAGTGTTTTATATCTCATCACATGGAATATCTTTAACCCCCCACTTAACACCAACTCCAACCAATTTTCTTTATCCATGAAGAAGAATTTCTATGATTTTTTTTAATTTTCTTTTTCAACACATTTTTTTTAAGTTGAGATCTTCAAAACTGAATGGTTAGTCAAGATTAGAATGTGCCAAAGATTTTTATAGCTAATGACACATATGATCCACGCTAGTCTCTATTTCTTACTACAATCTAACAGCCTAGCTCATTCACCTGAAGACTAACTCCAAAATGCTTACTCGTGGTGAATAACATTGAGTAGTACCTTTTAAAGCAATGGAACCAATCGTAAGTACAACTCAATGTGAATAAAGGTTATGGAATTTGGTCTTGCAAAATACCCAACTATAATTCTGGACAGCTAGAAAACATTGTATTAATATATCCTGCAAGATACATACAGGAAAAGGTTTGACTTTACAGAGTCCAAAGGGGTGTATTTCTTTCCCTGATAGCCATCCCTGAGTACAGCATTGTAATTAGTTCCTTCCATTTAATGTGGTGAAAGAAGTCTCCCAGGACCATTTTCAGTTACAATAGAGTCTCTATGGGAAAAGTAGCATTTGTTTAGTTCCCTGAGCTTCAATTACCACTTCTCCTGCTTTAGTTACAGTTATTGGGGCATAGCCACTGCTAACTATCATCACTTATCTGTAGTTCATTGTAGACTTCAATCAATCAATCAAATCATAGGGCTGGAAGGGACCTCATGAGATCATCAAGTCTATGATTTAAAAGGACTTTACACTAATATATACAGAATCCAACAGAGAAATCATTTGATCGGGTAACTGTTCTTGCCTTTCTATCATAAAACCATTTTATAAAAATAGTTCATTTCCCATTCAGAAAACTTCCTCCCACCCAGTCCTAACCCTATCTTAGCCCTAATTTGGATTCTTTAAACTTTCACTAGTATCTAGCCTCTCCTAAACAGCCAGGCTAGTTTTCCTGGCATGATTAGATTTTCTTCTGAGTAACTAACAATGAATCATTTTTCTTCTTAGTTATTCATGTTCATAGACTGTTTGTATACATGCACACTCTTAGGGAAGGCAAATTTTTTTGTAACAAAGATTTAGAAATGGATGTTATAATAAAGAGGGCCAGTTTGACTAATAAGCAATTCAGACCCAGGCTCAGGGCATCATTTACTTAGGAGCAGTGCAGGCCGCCCCATGGGGTGGGCTCTGCTCTCTCATCCCGCCTCTGGGCCAGCCTACCATGCCCCTAGGGAAAGGTGAGAGAGTGGACCCCAGTCTCTGGGCTGTCCCGCTCCACCTCTGGTCTGGCTGTTCCCTGTCCTGGAGGCAGGACAAGTCAGCCTGGAGAGGAGGCTGGGTTCCACCCCTGCTGCCCCTCCCAAGTGCAGGGGGGCACAAAATTGTAAGCCAGCTCAGGACATCAAAGAGGGCCCTGATAATAAATTTAGGAAACCCTGCTCTGAAATTGATGTTGGTACTTTTTCAAGAAGGAGTGAAACTTAATCTCATTCTGTAAATTCACCATCCTCAAAGCATCTAAAGAAGTGGGATTTTCTCCCACAATAGCTCATGTGATAAATAAATGTGTTAGTCTTTAAAAGTGCCAGAGGACTTCTGGTTTGTTTTGCTGAACTCGACTAACATGGCTACCCCTTTGTTACTTGGATATGTTTGGGATTTGTACTTAAAACTAACAGGACTGAAGTGCAATGGATAAATATTACTGTTCTAAAGCAGTGGTTTTCAAACCATGGGTCAGGACCCAGTATTGCGTCACAGACCCTCAGGCACTGGGATACAGCAACTCCTGCTGCTACCATCAAAAGACTGGAATGCATGGCTGAAAGATGTAATTGTTGAGTTATGGGCATACATTATTTTTTTAATGGGTCCCAAGGAAAAAAGTTTGAAAAGCACTGTTCTACCGTATCATCAGTGAAACCATTTGGAGAATTTCTTTCCATTGACTTCAGTGGGTTTTGTAGCAGGCCTTTAGAATAGATCAGCAGTTACCTACAGACAACTTATTTTCAGTAAAAAGGTCTTTATGCAGTGTTGCCATATATACTGTATAAGCTGTGGTCAGGATTTCCAGGTATAGAGACTGACAGTAAGGCAGCCAAATCCACATTTAGGCATCTATAGAAATGCAGCCACATTGATTTCAACTTACATAAATGCAAGCTACAGCTCATCAGCATCTCTGACAATCATGGACTTTTATTTAGGAGACTACATTTAAGCACCCATGTTTGGTATCTTTGGTTGAATATTCTCTAATTGTTTGCTGCTTACCTACATGGAGGTGGCATATGCTGAGCTCCATTTCATGAATGTGCCTCACATCTGTATTGACCCCATAGACACTGTGACAATATTGTAGAATTGACTTGGGGGAGAGAGGGCTGCACATTGTCCAGCCTAGAAGCTTTCTGTAATTTTCTCTGTCTCTCTTTTTTTGTTTTTCATTTTTATTGGAATCCATTTAAATGTAAAGGTCTTTATGATCGCACCTATTTCATCAAGTAAAGAACAGAAAAACTCAGTGGTTTCATGACATGCTCCTTCCTGTTTCTACGTACCTCTCCTGCCAATGATGCTGTGGAATACCCATTATTAGTGCTGCTTGCTGTGGGCTTCTTCAGAAAGCTGAAGATGTGGGGGTGAGAAGAACAATAAAACCTCAAAAATGTTAGGATTAATTCTTTACTAAGAATAAAATAATTATCCTGAAGGTCTTTAAAGCAACACACACACACACACACACACAGAGGTGAAACACCAGGCTAGCAATAACATGGAAGAATAGAATGCCCCATAATAGCATTAAAAAGAGAAAACAATTAATTAATTCAAACAAATGAGGCAGATGCACCTCAGGTCCTATGACACGTTATATGGGTCTTTTTTATTTTCAAGGCACCTAAAATCATGAATGAATTATTATATTGTTATACAGGAAGGTGTCAATAGCTATAGTCAAATGTTTTGTTGACCTATGGACAATCAGTGACCTCATTAAAGCTGATGGTGGTACTGACCATTGTGATTGGTCACAGCTAAATGGAAGAAACAAGTAATCTCTTTTATGGAATAAACAGGTAATGTGACTTCATCTTCCACTGTTCCCCTGTATGTGAATCTTTACCACAGTTTTTGATTTGCTGTTACAGTGTGACCTGTCCCCATGACTTACACTTCCCTGCATTTATTTCCTCCCATTCTCCAAAGCATCTGATAAAGTGGGATTTTCTCCCATGAAAGCTCATGCAATAAATAAATTTGTTAGTCCTTATGTGCCGCAGGACTCCTTGTTTGTTTTTATGGAATAAAATAGCTGAAGAGACAGAAACCATCACCCAAGATGGTCACAAGGGAAGAAAACTAAATCATGGAGAATAAAAGGATTTTTCTCTTAGGAAGGATTGCTTATGCAGAGGAGGGAGCATTGATTGGTCACAGCCCTGTGTATCTGTGTGAATGTCAGAAGCAGCAAGCAACAAAAAGGGGAAAGACAGTGAGCATATCATCATGAGATTGTGAGAAAAACAGTCATGAATGTGGCCATAAGAGCGAGCAGCAGAGGTAGAATCCCTTGGATAGAAATCCAGAACTGACTGAAAAAGTAGACTAGATTTATGACCAAGAAAAATTGCTTCTGTTTATTCCTGTGTTGTTTAAGGAAACAAGACTTAAGTCAGTATGTCTACACTGAATTTTAAGACTAGCCCCTTTTCGATCTACACACAAATCATACTCATGGCTCAACCTACGGTGCCAGGACCCCATGCGAGTATGAGGTCTGAGCCCAAGTCAAGCTGCATCCAAGGGTTCAAATGCTGTGGAGTTGCAGCACAGATGCAGCCCTACTGGATTCATGGTCTTGGAATCTGCTAAAAATATCCAATAATTCTATGGATTGACTTTCTTTGCCCTCTAGACAGTCAAGTTTAGTCGATATTCAAGTTTTCCAACACCCACCACTAATAAAGGGCTAGTGCAGCCACGTTTCATGGGGGTGTTAGGAAGTCTGAGATGTGGTTGATTAGACTTAGGTCTATATTGCAGAGTGGACATCCGTGCTTTCAATACAGGCCTAGACTAGAAAATTCTTAACCTAGGTCTGTGCATATGTTCATGACCTGGCCTCCTTAATCTTAATCACTGACTTAACTTCCACTAAACTTAGACTTACATTGCAATGTAGACATAGCCTGTGTGCATTGTCAGGTGAAATCTGGTTTATTTACAAAGAACAGTCATGTACTCAGTTTGCCTGCTATGGAAACAGAGTAGGTGCCAAGGGGCAAATATATACATACATACATATATATTGGAATTAGATGCAATCAAGCATATATACACACACACACACATCACTTTTCATCCATAGCCCATGAAAAATTTTATAAATATGGATATCAGCCCCTTTTTACAACCAGAGAAACAGCCATCTAGAACAGTGCTTCCCAACTTTTTTGAGTATGAGGAACCCTTTTTAATGTAAAAAAATTTTGTGGACCCCCAAATGATAATAGTTGTTATCATAGACTGCCTGCAGGCAGCGATGCTGCAGAAGGGCAGTGGAGTTCATGGCCCCCACCTGCTCCCATGGCGTCAGGACACATCCAGGGTGTGGCTGCCCAAAGCAGGGAAATACAGTTCATTTAGAGTGCTCTCCAACATGGATTTTTGCTGGCAGCTGTTGGGGCCAGATCAGGCCCAGGCCACCTGCCACTGGCTGGCAGTGACTGGGGCTGGTTGTATTCACGGACCCCTTGCAATAACTCCGTGGACCCCCAGGAGTCCTCGGACCACAGGTTGGGACCCACTGATCTAGAAGTTAAGGGATTTCCCTAAGTTCATGTGAATTTTTGACAGACAAGGCTAGTACCTCTCCCCCCCTGACTCCTAGTTTACAGTCCTATAGGTTGCACAATTTGTGTATACATAGCATCTGTGGAGTGAATTTGAAAGACAGGAATTCAGAACATAGCAGGTGCTCCAGTTCTTGTAACTGTCACTTGATTTGACGTTAAACCTCAGCCAGTCATTCAGCCAGGAGGCACTTGGAAGCCGACACTGCCATGAGAACCCAGCTACCTGAGGCAATGTTTTTGCAAACATAGGATCAGAGATTTCTAAAACATCAGGGTTACTCCTGAGTCATAGCAGCTTCAAGGTAAAACACCAGGCAAAACATCCATCTCAAGCATAAATAAAAAATATACAGATAAGTGTATGGAAAAGCAGAAGCAAAAACGTGTATTAAATGTAATCAGACATAAGACCCCTCATGGTTACATGCTTCAATGGTGTCTATATGGCTAACAGAATATCCACTGGATTGCTTATTTGGGATACTTAGGTTGAGAGTTTGTTCCTAAATACTTTTTGCTGTTTCTCATGCCTATGAAAACTGGAAGAAAAGATAAGAGGAAAACAAGGGAGCTCAGCTGGTGGGACATAACAGACAATACCAGTGGGATGCTGACTCACTCAAGGCCTCTTAATACCTGTTTTGAAACTACCAGGTCTGGAGCACCTGCTGTTAATGCAGGGGTCGGCAGCCTTTGAGGCCCTGCCCCCCTCACCCTGAGTGGGTGCCAGGGGTGGGGCTAAAAGAGGCCAGGCCTCCGGTTTGCAGCTGGGGCCAGCACCTGCCCCCGCAGCAGCAGGTGGCCTCTGGGGGTTGAGGCCAGGGCAGCCCGGCACTCCCTCCAGGGCCATCCCTGGTGGGGTTGGGGGCAATCACCCTGGGCCTTGCAGTTTTGGGGGTCCTGCACTGTCCTGCCAAGTGGGCAGTGCCAGGTCCACACCACTTCCCCCCCATGCCAGGGACAGGGAAAGCCAGCCAAAAGTGGCACCCAGCTCAGCGCTCGCAGTCTCCATTCCCTCCCTGCCACACGCGCTACTTTCAGCTGTGCCAGAGCTGTGGGGAGGGGATGGGAGGCAGCGTTGGGCTCGTACAGCTACCCCCCCACCTTGACCACGCTGCCTCCCACCCCCTCTCTGCTGCTCCGGTACAGAGCTGAAGCAACATGCATGGCAGGGGAGGGGGGAGGGACACTGGGAGAGCTGAGCTGGGTACTGCATTTGACCAGCTCGCCCAGCCCCTGGCATGGGATGGCTGGCACAGGGGCAAAGGTGCTTGCTCCTCCCCTGCGCCAGCCAGCCCTGCTCCCCCACTGCCGGGGGCTTAAGTGGGGGCCCCGCATCCCCCTAGGGATGGCCATGCCTCCTCTGCAGCAGTGGGTGAACTCCGAGGGTTGGGGTTGGGGCTGGCACCCACCCCCAGCAGCAGTGGCTCCGGGCTAGCCAACCCGCCCCACTCCCCCATAGCCCTACCCAGGAGGGGGCAGGACCAGCAGGGACCAGGAGATGCATGCCACAGCTTCTTAGTCCTTGTTGGCCGTGCTCCCCGGTGGGGAAGCACAGCCAGCGGGAGCCTGGGGGAGTGGGGCCAGCGGGTGGGCCAGAGTGGCGCCATGTGCCAGTCAGGCTCAGCACCCATGCCATTCTTGGCATGGGTGCTGGTGCTTGCCAACCCCTGTGTTAATGATTCATGTGTTATGCATTAGCACATCATGGCTATGTCTACATTGGGGGGACCCTTGGAAGTCAGCTTAACAAGGTTGACTATAAATGGAGACATGCCTAGGGCCACCCTACCCCTGCCCTGCCCCCAGTCCCCATCAGGCTCCTGGACCCAGATCCGGCTCTTAGGCTGCAGGCAAGTGGCTGGGAGCTGGCTCCTGCCACCAGTGGCAAAGGGTCTGGAGCACAATCTGGCTCCCAGCCCCTTGTGGCAGGAGATGGAGGCTTGGAGCTGGCTCCTGCCAACCACAGAGGGAGGCTGGGAGCCACATATGTGGGTGGCACCCTCTCTGTGGGTGGCAGGGGCTGGTAGTTGGTTCCTGCAGTCTGCAGTGAGGGGCTGAGAGCCCAGTCTGGCCCTGAGTCGCCTGCCAAGGCAGGCAGGCAGCTCAGAGCTTAGTCAATTTCACAGGCTACGAGCCTGTGAAATTGATCAGGTGGTTCCAAGCCTGGTCGATTTCACAGGCTCATAGCCCATGAAATTGAATAGGCTCCAAGCTGCCTGCCTTGGGCAGCAAGTGGCTTGAGGCCAGATCAGACTCTGAGCCCCTTGCCTCAGGGGGCAGGAGCTGGCTCCTAGACAACACAGCTTGCGGCAAGGGGATAGGGGCCATATCAGTCTCCCAGCCACTTGACAGTCATGGCTGCAGCCAGGCCCCCAGAACCTGACTGAGTTCCAGGAGCCCTATTGGGACCAGGGACAGAGCAGGGGCAAGGCCTAGTGATTCCTGCCCTGGAAATCAACTTAAAAGCTTAAGCCAACTTACAGGGCAAAAATTATTAAGTCAACTTAAGCAAGTGCTTAAGTTGACTTAATAAATTCTAAATATAGCCCTGGCTTTGCTTAAGTTGACTTAAGCCTCTAGTGTAGACATACCCATGTTAGGACAACCAGACACTAGCAGACAAACGGTTATTGTACATTGCACTATTTCCATCTTATTATTCTTCTTAGCTAATCAGCAATAACAGGAAAGAACATAAGAAAAAGCTCACAATGGTTTGTTGAGGTTTAAGCAGAATATTTTTTATTTTCTGGAAAGCTGAAAATACAGAGTCACAGGATTTTTCTTTTTTTTAACCTTAAATTAATACAAAGCCTCTTCGCTTTATATAAAACAAGCAACGTAATGTACAATAATGCTTTATCTTCAGAGAGTGCCTAATATCTGAGGCTTTCAAAGCACTTTGCAAACATCAATGAATTTAGCCTCACAATACCTTTCTTAAATGGGTGTTATCTTGGTTTTACAAACAAAGTAGCTGAGGCACAGAGAAACTAAGAATCACATCTTCAAAGGGGCCTCAGTGATGCCAGGCACTGAATTCTGGGGGCAAAGTTAGACCCTGAGGGCAAGATCATTATTTACCAAAGCCATGGCTCAGGCAGGGACATAAGATGCCCCATTTATCACCTCTATGGACCACCTGTATTTCCAGCCAAAGTGCTGGGGAGGAGGGGAAAGGAGCCCTGTGAGGATACCACTCCCCCTCCAATCAAAATATATGGAGAGTGACCAGGAAATGAGAAAAGCTTTGACTCTACCTTCAATCTGCCAAGAAGTACAGAAGAGCTGGTGGAAAGGAAAGGGGAAATAATCTGATCCTGTTTATTGGCTGGCACAGATTACTCCCCTTTGGAACAAACTGAGAATAACCAAGATGTGATTCACTAGTCACAATTCGTTCTGTAGTCTGTTCATAAGAGAATGGCTGTGTTTTCCCCTTACTCTTGGCAGGGTTTAGACTTGCCTGAGGTTACCCAGAAGGCCCTTGGGAGATTGCCATTTTTACTGGTTCTGAGTGTCAACTCCATGACCAACTTTCAACTTCTCTTCTCTCTGAAGAAGACAGTGAGTGACAAAGGCATTAACCACATTAAATGACAAATAAGTTTTGAACTGACCGCATAAAGAAATTTCATATGGGAAAGAAAAGGCACTTCTACAGACCAAAGGTTTTCCTCCTATTGAATATCGTAAATTTTGCTACAAACAATGGAGATCTGTGAGCTTTGCAAAAATGAGGTTGCAAAAAACTTTTTAACGTATAGTCCCCTTATATGTAGTTCCTTTTTCTCACACAATGTCAATTTCCCACCCCCTACCCCCTTAATAAAGAAAGCAATATGCAATGAAATAAAAAGAAACCTTATCCAATCCTGCCAGCAGAAAATCCTACCCAAACCTAGTGAGCAAGGCTACATTGTTGACGATGCACATGGTAACAACAGAGCATTACTGATGAATTAAGAGAACTCAGAAGATTGCTGAAAGAGAATGTTCCAGTAATCTTTTTCAACTCCTTCCTATCCTCCAAGCAACGTTAGACCAAAAGATTCTGTAAGCTAACCACTGGCTAGGTAAATTGTATGAACTACGGCATTTGGGTTTTGTGAACTTTGGGCCCTTTTCTGTGGGAAGAGAGGGAAATATAGTTTGGATAGTCTTCATTCCAGTAGAACTAATGTTTTAAAGGACAGGTTGAGTAGAGTGGTCAGGACCCTAAACAAATTACAATATGGGAGTGGTGAAAGAGGGAACAACTGACCATTCATTTAGCATGACATCAAGACATTAAAGACAAAATTAAGCATGGCACAAAGGGGTGTGAAAACACGAAATTCTTTAATTGACTGTACCCAGGATTCTGTTAGGACTCTGTATAATAAACATTAGAAATTGAAATTGCTCAATTCTGATCATAACTTCAACTTAATACTGAAACAGCCCACTCACCGTGACATCCCTCCCTACTGCTTGGTTTTTCTCTCTTTCACACACCCCTTACCTCAGGTGGTGAGCAACAGTCGGGGAAGCTGAGTAGGGGTGGGAGGAACATGACAAGCAACAGCAGGGAAACAAGTGGGAGAGGAAAAGGGATGCAGGTGGCGAGTGACGGTGGGGAGGCTGAGAACAGAGGGAGGAGCAATGCAGTGCATTATGGAGTCAAGAGGGACTTGTGCTCCCAAATAGGTTCAGTGTGGGTAGGGCTATGGGTAGAAGAGGCATGGGCCCTTTTAAATTTCCAAGCCCCTGGGCAATTCCTCACTCCTCTTCAGTGGGCCAGACTGAAACCTGGTGGAGATGTGTGTGATTGGAATGTTAAAATAACTTGCTATAGCCCATTTGGGAAAGATCAAGTAAACAAAAGGGGAGGGAAGGGTAACATTCTATGTAAATATGCTGTTACCTGTTTCCAAGTCACTGATTATTCAGAAGCAAATTACCCTGAATGTTTACGGACCAATGTCCTAACACATAAAGTACAAGTTGGGGTACTAGCTGGCATCCAAATCACCATAAGGAGCCATCTGACTTAAGCACCTATGTATAACGGCAGGATAAAAATGTGTTATCACAAAGGACTTCAATCGGCATGACATATACTGGAGGTCTGAGGTTCACAGCACTAAAATGTCCTTGGAATATCTAAACACTATAGATGACAATTTCCTAACTCAAGAAGCATTGCATCAACACAGGAGAATTTTATAATAGACCTCATCTTGACAATAAAGAGGAATTGATCACAGCAGTAAAAGTTAGTGGTTGCTTAGGTGAAAGTGATTATTACTTGATTACATTTGCAATCAATTTCACAAAGCTAAAAAACAATTTTAAGTCAAATCAGTTGAGAGAAAGAATTTAAACAGAACAATTTGAATGATAATTGGGAGTTGTTTAAGACAACTCTACTAACTCCTCCAAAACCCACACTAAAGAAAGTCTACACTGATTAGGGGAGGGGAAGAAAAGCTTAGTTAAGACAGGAAGTGAAGGCATGTGACAGACTGCTCCCCATATCCGGTCTGGTGTGCTACTGTGAGCCCCCATACCTCCACTCCTGAACCCCTATTCACCCCACTTTGCCAGGTGACCACTCCTGAGTCATTCCACACCAGCCCTTACCATGTGATAGGTCCTAGGCAGCAAGTGTGCACCCTCTGACTTTTCAGGCAATGACCCCTAGCGAGCACTCCCAGACCCACATACCACAGTGGGAATGGTGAGTTACTTACCAGTAACCATCCTTCTTCAAGATGGGCCGCTTGCATACATGCAGTATTAGATCCAAAGGGGCAGCCATGTTAGTCTACTCCAGGAAAAAAAAAGAACGAGGAGTCCTTAAAGACTAAAAGATTTATTTATCACATGAGTTTTCATGGGAGAAAATCCCACTTTGTCGGATGCTTTGAAGAGGGGGAACTTACAGAATAGGATGAAAATAAATGCAGGGGAGTGTAAGACATGGGATCAGGTCATACTGCAACAGCAAATCAGAGCATTTGTAAAGATTCAAACTCTAGGAAACAGTATATAGAGCAAGGGAGAAGTCAAATTACCTGTTATAATGTGAAAAGAATCCACATGATTCAGTCCTGCTTTCAGACAATTTAATTTACATATCAGTTCAATTTCAGCTGCTTCTCTTTGAAGTCTTGATGCCCCATTGATTTTCTTGAGGACCATCGTTAACAAGTAATTAATGGAGTGATTAGGAAGATGGAAGTCCTCAGCAATGTTGTGTGTGTGTGTGTGTGTGCGCGCGCGCGCTGTGATTTCTGATGTCAGTTTTCCACCATTTATTCTTTTGCATAGGGACTGTCCTGTTTGTCCAATGTATAAGGTGTGGGGGCATTTTTGGCACATGATGCCCTAAGTCACATCAGTGGATGAGCAGGTGAATAACCCTTTGATGGAGTAGCTGGCTTGAATAGGTCCTATGATGGTGTCTTTTGTGCAGATATGTGGACAAAGTTGGCAGTGTGGTTTGTTGCAGGGATATGTGCCTGCTTTAATGTTTCTGTTGTTATGTCTGCAGTTGCTGGTGAGTATCTTTTTGAGGTTTGGGGGTTGTCGGCAGGCAAAGAGAGCTCTGTCTCCCAAGGCTAGCAAGAGTACAGGGTCATCTTTTAAAATAGGCTTTAGGTCCTTAATGATCTGTTGTAGAGGTCTGACTTGAGGGTTGTATGTGGTGATCAGTGTTGTTCTAGGAGTCTACGTGCCTCAGCGCATGATTGATCAGAAGTTTTTGCCCTAGTCTGTCAGAGCAGGATCAGCAGCTAACATCCCCTCTGGCCACTCCCATGGCTATATATACAGCCCCGACCCTGATCATCCCCAGTCCCCTTTAGGTCACCAACTCTGAATAGTGAGGATGGTGGGAGGGTCCCCAATGTATGCCATTCTTCTTTGAGTGCTGTTTGGATACTTTCAGTGCTAGGTGACTGCTAGCCGTATCATGGACAGTGGACAGAGTTGGAGTTTTCTGCCTTCAGCATAGCTGTCCCCTTAAGGCGAGCTCAAAAACTTTGAAGAGTGCCTGAAAGGCAGGCTGTTCAGTATACCTGGAGGGGATATCCTTTAGCTTTCAAGAGTCCTGGGAAAACACTGAGCAAGGGGCCCAAGAGAGGCTGTGTGTCACCATGTCTTAGGGGTGAGACGTGCAATGTTGGCTATGCTAAGCCTAGAATGTCTAATGTTCCCTCTAAGAGGCGCTGGCAGCTGAGCAACTCATGTTGCTTGCTGAGCTGCCCCCCCCAGGCTTGCTGCGCTGCCCCCTCCCGCAGGCCCGCTTCTGGCCACCCGTGGGCCTGCTCCCTGCCACCCCTCCGCTCCCAGCGGCCTCCATGGGCCCACTCCCAGCCACCTGGCTGCCCCCCCCGCTCCCCACCCCCGGCAGCTGCCCCACCCCCACAGGCCCACTCCCAGCCACCCCCCCACCCCTGCGCCTGCTCCTGGCAGCCCTCCCACTCCCGGCCGCCCCCCCACCCCCGCGGGCCTGCTCCTGGCTGCCCCCACAAACTTTCCTTGGGGCTGGAGCCACACGGCCCAACCACGGCTCCTGGGGCAGAGAGGCATTAACAGAGCATGCTCAGGTTTTCTGGGCATGCTCCATTAGAGCTTCTCTGGGTGGGAGTTTTGAAAACTCCCTGCTGCACAGGAGCTCTATGTAGGGCCTCTGGCTGCCGGCCATGTGCTGCTGGCAGCCTTCTCTGCACTGGTGACTGTGGCAGGCTGCGCTGCAGCACGCCAGTGCAGCTTAGAGGGAACATTGGTCCCAAACTGTGGGAATTGAGAGAGTTTGAGGGGCCAGGAGGCTTCTTCGCCCCTGTAGCAATAACTCTATACCTCTCGGTTGTTCTATGAGCACTTCCCAGGGAAATCCTTGGAGGGAAGTGAGCCATCCCTTCTGAAGGTGGGCATAGATACTGTACAGGTTATCCCCTGTATGCCAGAGGCCATTGGTAGGTTGCCTTGTAGATTCTGGGCCCTGAGCCTATCAACAGTAAATATGGCATGAATGTCAGGAGATGGGGAAGCTTCTGCTGGGGGAAACTTGTGAGTGAAGTGTGTTGCCTGCATTAAGGGTGGGATCTGACCCTTGGGCCTATTTGAATTTTTTCAGGCCTTCTATCCCAAAAGTGGTAGCAGAAACTGCAGATGAGGGAAACTGCAAAGACGGACTATCCACTCTGAGGCAAAAGAGTGACTCACATCTCCATGGAGAGGGTTGGGCCAATGCCTACCCTACTCACCTTGGGAGGGAAGCAGTACTATGACCTTCCAATATCGCTAAGCAGGGTGGAAGATTGCTCAGGAAACAGATCTAGTAAGGTAGTCCCAATTGAAGAGGGGATCACTTCAGGAGCAACAGTGGGGTAACCCCAGGGAGCCCATGGGTTAATGGACATCAGTCTGGAACCCCAAACAAGGATGCCCCTTTAGTCCCTTCAGTAGGCTGGGGTAGTCGTGATCTGCGCTACCCCATGGTGCTGAGGTGGGGAGAGGGGTTCACAACTTCTAGGGATAATTCCATTAGGATCCCTGGATATGAACTTAGGGTTCATCCCTCCCTTAGGGTAAAAGCGAGCCTGGAGTGATGAGAGAGGATTTGCAAAAAATAAAAACCCCAAGAAACTGGAAAAATGGGAAAAGGGGAGTTTTCCACCTCAATCCCTTCCCTTTCCATTGGGAGGATGCAAGTGGATCCCAGGACACTGAGATCATGCTCCAAGGCAGTAAGGAAAACCCCAAGGAGTAGGGAAGAAATATGACTGGCAATTTGAGGCTGGCCTTCACTATGCTAAGGCTCCTTTGCACCACATACGAGGGGAAGCCAAGAGCTGAGCTAAGAAGTGAGCCCTCCTTGACCTCTGGAGTGATTGTAGAGGGGGCTTGAAATCCCCAACTTGCTCTAGCAATTAAAAAAGTGATGGCCCAGGGATGAAGGTGGTGAAGCCTGAGATTATCACCTAACCTACTCATACCAGGGCCAGAGCCCGGCCACGAAGTGGACCCAGGGTGTCCAGAGGAGTCTTCTGGGAATAAGTGAGGCTACCCTTCCTGTTGGTCACTCACTCCTATCGTAAGAGGTGAATTGGATCAGTTGCCTCCCTATGGCATGCCCCTATAAGAGTAAGAACTTTTATCTCTCTTTTTGCTCGAGTCAGGGAGGTTTGATATTGCCTCTGATAGACCTTAAGGAGATGGAATAGGGGAGGGGGATCATCAGGCGCCCTTCTGGCAGGTCAAGGGACAGTATATCTGAGGAAGGAGAGGTGACCATATTGGAGTTGTACTGTTGAAGACGTGTAGCTCATGGGCATCAGGGACACCCGTCTTCCTGTGTCCCAAACATAGTTACCCAGAGAGTGATGGGGTAGTACATAAGATGGGAAGATCCCTGCTTATGGCAACTCCAAGGGCAGGAACGCCCTTCTGCTCTTAACTGAGGGGAGGGCTCCTCTCCACTGGACCTCTGTGGGGCTCCTGCGGGAAGAGAGAAACAGGGAGCCTTAGACGGACAGTGGGAATGGGAAAGACCCAGAGGTTTCTACCCCTCTGACAAAGGAATAACTCCTACCGGAGGGCAGAGGTAGTCAGACAGATTGGCCTGGAGGATTACACCATACGGGAAGTAGAGACTTGGGAGTGTCACCAACGTATCCTTACCTTGTGAATACCGTAGGAAAAACCTCCAGGGTTTTGTGGGGGGCCTTGCTGAACGGAAGGAAGGAAAGATCCTTAAGTGAGTGAAGCTAGGGGTGTTGATTGATCAGAGTCAGAGTCACTCAGTCCCTGTTTCTCGTAAATGGAGAAAACCGCGAAGTGAAAAAAAGGGGAGAGGATGTGGTAGGGTGTACATCACAATCCTAGAAAGACATGGAAACCCCCCAAAGAGAACAAATGTACGTTCACCTAACAACACAGTGGTGGATGGCCCTGTTGATCTCTGAAGGTGATTGGAGCTATCTAGGTTGTTCTTTGCAGCTTTGCACAATAACGGGAGGGATACATGAAGGACCCCTGAGGATCCTATCACTGGGCTACATGATGCTATAAGGGCCCCACTGTTCATGCACTGGGACAATATTGGGTTGGCCCTAAGTATCAGATGGGCCACGCTATGACTCTAGTTGAGTATATGTTCTTATCTTGTGGCATTCCTGATAATAACTGATCTGCACTCTGGGGAGTGCTGGGGTCTCTATGAGATGATGGTTCCTGAAGTTTTAGACATCAGAATTTGTGAGACTGTGAGAAGATGAAGAAGGGAGGGATATAGGGATGCATTCAAAGCATCCTGGGCCTTACTAAATTTTCAGGGAAATTGTACAGTCAGAGTAAGATCCCAGACGGTAGAGAGCAGGCGACCTGTCATGACTGCTCAGAACTGGTCCACAGGCATAGGCCTGTCTGGCTGTGACACAAAGATCTGCTGTGAAAAGGTGCTCCAATGCAGAGGGATATGGAAGTCTGTGACCTATTACGTAGCTCTCTAGTTTAGGGAGGGGTTGTATGAAGAAGCAGAGATGGTACTTCCCACTCCTTAGTTGCAGGTGGGCCCTATACAGGAACACTGTTAATGATTTCGGAGGGATTTTAGGCAGGATGGGAGGTTAGGGTGGTGTGCATCTGGAGAGAGCCTGGCATCTTAAGGAGGGGTCCCTCACGGAGGCAAGGATTCCGGGTCCCCGAAGGGCTGATCTTATTCCTCACCTGGTTGAGAAGGTCTAGAGCGATGCTGCTGGTGTTCCCTATGATGGTGCCAGCTAGAAGAACGACTAGACATTCATGATGGGTGCATGCCCAAGGTCTGATCTGGGGTCCATAGTGCCACTTAACAGGAGGTCTGTGTCCTCCACAAATAAGGACCATCCCTCAAAACGGAGGTCCTGAATGGCTTGTTGGATATCTTGAGGCAGGCCTGCTCCTGTAGACATGCCACATGTCTCACGATGATAGCTGAGGCTACCACTTGACTTGCCATATCTGAGGCATCCCATGCAGCGAAGAGCATGTCTTGGGATGACAGCGAGCCCTCCTCTAGGAGGGATTCATAATCCTCCCTATGCTCCTGGGGAAGGAGATCTCTAAACCTTCTTAGAGAATCCCATATGTCCAGGGTGTATCTACCCACCAGCGCCTGGTGGTTAGCTATGTGTAGCTGGAAGGCAGAGGTTGAATACAGCTTTCTGCCCAGGACCTCCAGCTGTCTAGTCTCTCTGGATCTTGGCATGGGATCCGGGGAAGGTTGTATCCCACGCTCTAGGGTGGCTTTGATCACCTGGGGACTCGGACTCAGGTGATGGACTAGGAAGGGAAAGTCCTTCAGTGGGAGCTGGTACTTGTGACCTGCCATGTCTGACATCGGAGGGGTGGAGATCGGGCTTTGCCAGTGGGATCTGGTGATGCCATGCACTCTGGGGTGCAGTGGCACTGCTATAGCGTCTGGGGAGATGTTAAACCAGGGTCGAATAAGGGCTCCTGACCACCCCTCAATATTCTCGACCTCTATGCCCGTGTGGGCAGTTACCTGGTGTAGAAGGTCAAAGTGTGCCAATAGTGTCCTCCCTATATGACCCTGGCCTGGGGTTCAACACCCTATCCAGATTTAAGTGCATGGTCCTGGGCTCTTTGGTACCATGGTGAGCCTGCTGTAATGGTACTTCTTTTGGTATCAACCATTCATGAGCTCCCCTGCTCCTCCTGGAGATAGTGGTCTCCTCCAGACTCGGGGAGTGAGATCTTTCTCGGTACACAGACAGAGGGCTTGTCCCGATGCCGGGCTGAGTAGGCGGTGTTGGGGATGCATTGGCACTGCAGTGCCAGGGGGAAGTAGAGCATGATCTAGGGCACTTTAGAGTAGGGCCTGCGGTGGTGCTGACTCACCTCTTTGGGGATGCTTCCCTTTGCAGCGCCAGGGAGCTCACCACCGTAATAGGTGCTAAAGAGCAGTGCCGCTCTAGTGCAGTCCACTTTCCTGAGACGAAAGCAGGTTTTCCTCTTTGCTTTGGGGGTTTTGGGGGGGTAGGCATAGGCTAGAGTAGAAGAGCCTTTGCCACCTTGAAAACCTCCGGAGTGGTAGGGATTTGAACCGTCTCCTGCTCCGGGTGCCAAAAGAACATCCACTGTCCATTTGACAAAGAAATGGATTGTGCCCAGCCTCCCTCACTCATAACCTCTAAGTCCATACAGCTTTAGACAAAACTATCATTTTATTTATCAGGATATGATTTTAACTGAGAATATACCACATCACTGTAGAATAATAATATGAATGGGTCACTGATTGCCACAAGTGAAATAAACGCTATAACATGCATGCTAAAGCTATAACACTACTAGAAATATGCTCATCTCACCCCTCAAGTCCAGCTAAGATGGTTTGTAGCTGTCTCTGACTTTTCCATGGGAGGGCCAAACTCTTCTTGTAGCTGTTTCAAGCTGGAGTTTCCCAGGCAAAAGACCCCAAGCTGTTCAAATCCTCTCTTTGTTTTAAGTCTCCACCCCACCCATCCTTCCTGGGCCAAGGTGATCCCTTTGTTAGGAACCTCTCCAGCCTCTGCTCCCAGGATTGGCTGAGTTCTATCTGTCTCTCTCCCCCTTGAGCCATGTAAAACATTCTACACATACATGATGCTGCAGAAAAAATGATACCATAGTAATCCTGTAGAATAGATTATGAGCATTCATTAAAAAAAAAAAACACCTTGCATAGCATATTGGGCATCAAACCATACAACTGTATTGCAAAAGTAAACCAAGAAATCATATAGATCATAGCCCAGGGGTGCACAGATGTGCATCCCATGACAAGATGCTATAAAAACTAAAATATATAACAAATAATAAAAGGGAGAAATAGATAATTAATACAAATCAGAGGCTAGAAGTTGTACAAAATGGATAAGCCAAGCAAAAGAACTCAAAGAGAAATCTACATCAAACAGAGTTCAAGGCTAGAAAGGATTTTTAAAGTATATCAACTACAAAAAGCATTGAAATGGTACAGGTCCTGATGCAAAAAAATGTTAGAAATGGTACAGTTGCTGATGCAAAAAAAAAAAGTACAAGTGTTGAACTTACATCCATGTATGTTAAAAGAGATGTCTCTAGCACATCAATGATGATTTTTAATAAATCTTGAAACAGTGGAGAAATTCCTAAGGCCTGGAAAAAGGCTAATGTTGTGACAATATTTTCAAAGAATAAACAGATAACCTAAGTAAGTATTGGCCTGCCTGCTGGACACTGATCCCACAGAAAATAATGGAATAGTTAATGTAGGGCCCTACTAAAAACAAAGAGTAAAAAGAAGTTACTATAATTAATACAGATAAAAAAGAGTTCTTGGAAAATAGATCCTGCCAATCTTCTTTATTTTTTAGTCTACAGGTTTAGCTGATAAAGGTAATAGTGTTGATGCAATGTACTTAGACTTCTGTAATGCATTTGACTTGCTACTCCATGTCATTTGATTAAATGTATGATAAAAAAATTAACATGACACACACTGAATTGATTAAAAGCTAGCCAACTGATAGGTCTCAAAATGTAACTATAAGCAGAAAACTATCACTGAGCAGGTATGTTTCTAGTGGAGTCCCACACAAATCAGCTCTTGGCTATTTAACATTTATATCAATGTCCTGGAAGAAATTACAAAATCCTTCCTGATACAGTTTTCAGATGGCTATGATAGGGGGAAGTGGTAAATAATGAAAAGGACAGGTCACTGACACCAATCTGGATCTCTTGGTAAACTGAGTGCTAACAAACAATATATATTTCAATATAGCCAAATGTAAGACCATATACATCTATAGGAACAAAACACTGAGTGTACTTACATAGTGGGGGACTCTTATCCTGAGAAGCAATGACTCTGAAAACTGATGGTTTCTTGCAGGACACTGAGAAGTGGGTCTTGAAGATTATCTCAGACAGTGTGTGTCACTCCCAGATGGTGGCATGGTATGAAGTGGGGAGGTGTTTGTGACAGAAGCAGACAAAATGGCATTCAAGGCTGACACCACTGGTAGCTTGGGTGGAAGGTCTGAAAGGGCAGAATTCTCAGCTGGTTAGTCCCTAACTCTCCATAAACCTAAGCAGCAATGGAGATTCAGCACATTAATTTACTCATCTGAGCAGAAGATAAACTCTAGGGCTATGTTCACACACAGAGGGCTTGTTTCGAAACAAGACGTTTCAAAACAAGCTGTTTTGAAATAATGTGTTATTTTGAAACAAGTTATTTTGAAATAAAAAAAAAACACCATCCTCGAAATAACACAAAAGTGGGAAACGAAATAGCATGTCCACACTGTAGGCTTGATCCCCGGCCCCACCCCCAGCAGGAGCGGCTGCGCTGGGGAATCCTGGGGCCACGCTCACCCTGGCCCCTGCAGCGGCAGGCTGAGCCAGGCGCCCCTGACCCCCGCAGCGGGGTTTGGAGGCAGCCCGGCCGGCGGGCTCGAGCCAGGTACCCCCAAACCCGCAGCAGGGTTTGGGAGCCTCCCGGGTGGGGGGCTGCAGCCCCCTTTCTGGGGCTAAGGGACAGTCCTTAGCATCCTGGCCAGGGTGCTGAGGGTTCCCTGGCCAGGGTGCTGAGGGTCAAATGTTGTTTCAGAACACTTTGTTCCGAAACAACATGTCCCAACGGGGTTGTTTCGAAACAACTCCTTTCGAAACAATGTTGTTTTGAAAGGGAATGGGGTTTAAGTTGTTTTGAAACACCACCGTTGTTTCGAAACAACGGGTCCGTTGTTTCGAAACAACAGTACGTCGTGTGAACATGGCGTTTCTTATTTCTAAACAACCTCTGTTGTTTTGAAATAAGACTGCTGTGTGAACACACCCTAGGAGAGTCACTTAATGCTAAGGAAAAAATTTTAATTGCCAAAAAGTTCTCCAGTAACAACAGAGAGTTTTCCTTTAGGAAAATATGTCAATGTATGAGACACTCATGTAGTCTCTGGAGCTCTGGTATTATAGACCTCATTGCAAGTTCAATCTATACTATTAGGGACTCTTCTATTACTCATTAATTAGTGATGTAATGGACCATGAGGGGTTCCAGGAGACCTAATTCTCTCTTCATTGCCAGGGAAGGGTCTCTCTCAATCATGAGCACACACTCCCTCTTCCTACTTCCCTTCAATCCATCATATATGCCTGTTTCATCTGCCCTTGCTGAAAAACTTCAGTCTTTTTTCCTCCCATACTCCTATCTACATATCCATCACCTCACAAGCAGCACTCACCCTTCTACAAAACTTAATCTCTCCTTCAACTTTCCCATCAGCTTTTATGGAAAGTTGAACATTGTGTGTGCACTTTTTCTTATTTTATTTTTTAAGTCAAATATGAATTGATTCATATCTATGTGAAATTCCCAAGTTAAATGCATCAGTGGAACACAGCATCACTCCGCGCATTATCTTAACTGTAAAACACAATGTATTGTCTCGTTCCATTTCAATTTAACCACAAAAACAGATTTACAATGCTAAAAGAAATTTGAACCTTTGAGTGTTTTGGTGCTACCCATGCATTGAAGCAAGTAATAGCCTTTTCAATACCTTTCATTGCTAAAGAATACTGACTGCTCCAGGGAATTAACCTTCCTAATGCATTCAGAAGCTGTACTTGCAAATTCTGGGTCAGACGGCTATTATATGAAAGAATTTGGGATCCTGCAAGTAAGATAAGAAGAACAAATACTGATATCTCCACATGGGCCTCACACATTAGTAAGCCATATCTTGCTTTTTTGGTTGTGAGTTCAGATATATCCCACTTGGGGTTAAAATTCATTATGAGATTTGCTGTGAATTTCCAAATGTGTGTGACACTTAGTTTAAGTTAGTTCTTTCTGCTGATAAAGAAAGCAGTTACCCTTGAAGTTAAGGCTGAATGGGATTTGAAAAGCTGACGCTATCAAATGAAGCCTAAATAAAGGAATGGAATAGTAAAACTTGACTGTATGATATTGGAATCTAATACTTATTCATCATGAGACAAAACTTCTGTTACTTACTCAATTCTTTATCTATATCTCTTGGACTGCCACATAAAAGGACGAAACACTTTCTCCTCTGCATGCCCAGCCAGACAATAGGGATGTCCTAATTTAAAACAGGACAGAGAATGAATCAAGAGGACTAGGAGACTGACTGCATTGCACTCCATCACCCCTGCAGGCAGACATTCTGCTTTTTATTAATATAAGCCATGGACATACTAAAATACAGTTCCAGGTCCTTAATCTTAGTATTCAAAAGACACTTACTGTCTTGAAACACTTTTCCACAAAGGTGGAAGATCCTAACATTCCTCTTCCTAATATTTATTCCTGTTACTGTACTTTGCAGTCAACACTATTCTTTTTTTTCCTAAAGGAATTTGTATAAAGTTACTAAACTCACATAATTTAAGGTCAGAAGAGACATTATGATCAGCTAGCCTGAGTTGCTGCCTAATGCAGGTTACAGAACCTCACCCAGCCACTCCTGTAATAGGCCCCTAAACTACCACAAAGTTATTGAAGTCCTCAAATCATAGTTTAAAAACTTTAAGGTACAGAAAATCCACCAGCAGGTGGTCCATGCCCCTTACTCCAGAGGTAAGTGGGGAAAAAAAACAGAACTTCTGCCAATCTGCCCTTAGGGAAAATCCCTTCCCAACCCCAAATGTGTCCAGTAGCTAAAACCTGAGCATGAGGCCAAGACTCACCAGCCAGATACTCAAGAAGGAATCCTCTGTAGTAATTAACAGTCGTCCCCCCAAGATCCCATCACAGTCCATTGAGCATATTTACCACTAGTAGTAAAGATCAGTTAATTCTCAAAATTAGGTTATCTTATCATACCATCCCCTGCACAAATTTAGCAAGCTCAGTCTTGAAGCCAGTTAGGTTTTTTTGTCCCCACTATCCTGTTATGCATTATTTGGGGAAGAGGTTGTGATATTTCATGAAAATGAATATAATTAGAAGACTGAAATCTTGAAGTATAAGTTTTAGATGTAGCACTATTCTTCTATATTGTTTCTATGCATCTAATTCAAAATACCCATTTGCTTCACACAAAGATGATCAATGCACAGCTAAATTCCACAATTCATATTATTTCAAGGTCACTTAAATCTAATCCTTTACCACTGTTATCAGTTCTCTGCAGGATAGTGTCACCTGGTGTTTGCCGAGAGGAAAGCGTAGCAAAGTTTATGGCAAAACTGCATGATATACCACATCTACCATTAATTAAAGACTGATTTAATCCACTATATAGTCAGCTGTCCTCACAGTACCTGCAATGGATGAATTTTCCAGGCAAGAATTTAGAGCAGAGTATCTGTGGTGAACGTCATGAGCAAATGAAAATATTTTTCTTTTCTCAGGCCCCACTCACCATCAGCCCAGATTTTATTTATAATGAAGAATATGGGGCACGACTACACGCACAGTTTTATTTCGAAATCAGTCCTTTCGAAAGGACTGATTTCGAAATAAAACCCTTATTTCGAAAGGGCTCCTTTCGAAATAGGAAAACCGCGCAATTGCAACAGCTGTTATTTCGAAACGGATATTTTGAAATAACGCCAATTGGACCGCTGTTTCGAACAGTTGTTTTGAAACAACAGGTCTAAAGGCGTTATTTCGAAATATCAGTTTCGAAATAACGGCCGTTTCGAGGGGGGGGGCAGGTTCTACTTTTTCGGAAGGATGATCTTTATTTCGAAAGGACGAGGTCCATCCTTTCAAAATAAGGAAACGCCATGCAGACCAAATTTTTTTTATTTCGAAATAACGGGTGTTATTTCGAAATAAAAGAGCCGTGTAGACGTGCCCATGGAGACGTCTGAACCAGTTTCAAGCTAGATAAGGAATTTGCATGGCAGAGTAATTTTGACGGTCTTTTAAAGAGAGTCCACTATGTCTCTGTGAATAGCCACAAACCATGACACATATTGTTGAGGACTACAAAATTACTTAGTTTTTTGGAAGTCCTTGGGCCTTGAACATAGTAGATAATTATAATGTGGTTTGGGTTGGCCCAGAGTGTATACACTAAATAAATAAAATTCAAAACAACATTCTTTTCACTAATATAGCACTCTGAAACAACAAACAATTTATTGTCCTCATTCTCTAACATGACAAATTGTGTATGTGTGTGTGCATACCACCCCCACTCCCTCACGCAATATTAATCACACACTCTTTAGCTACAGTTGGTATGAGTTCCACGTGGCATCTTCCACAGAACAAACATGGGAATTGTGCCACCACTCATTTCTTTGCCAAATCCAGCACCCCTTTCGATGGATGCTTTCTTTAGTCAAGAATTTTTTGACTAAACTGGTTTTTCATTGGAAAATGCCAATTTGTCACAATTATTCACAGGCCTGCAGAAGGTCCTGGGTTCAAGCCCCAGGGGGTTGGACTCAATGATCTCATGAGGTCCCTTCCAACCCTATGATTCTATTCTATTATACCCATCAGTGAAACTTTCATTGGCAAATGTTTCCCGTGTACAGGATAGAATTTCTGGTCAAACCCCATAAATGAGAGCCCTACATCAAAATGGCCTGCTGATTATGGCAATCACCTAAGATGTCAAACACTCAGGTTCAAGCCCTGGAATCATGAAAATGTATAACATTCAGGCTATTGGCTATTCTGAGGTGGTCTCTATCCTTTCACTCCAAGCGGCTGTTTCTTCCTGATGCAGAATGGAAAAAGCTTTTTCTAATACCGTTTTATTATCTTCTTTTCTGTCTCTGAGCTATTCCAAAGGAAGTGGGCTACCTTCTTTCACATCACTTCTTGGCCTCCCATCACCAGAAATATGTCAAGATTGAGGAGATGGTGATTCACTGCAGGAGGATGAGGGGGACGTATTTTCACTTGGGCAAACATGCTGAAAACTTTTCATACTGCCATTAAGACTTTTCTTTAGATCAGACAAGCCAAGTATCAGTATTCTGAGAAATGTTAACACTCAGATGCATACTCCAAGTGATTTAGAACCTGAACGTCAAACAGAGGAATTCAAAGCAACGAGCAATAATACTTAGCAAGCCTGATAGTCGCAGTATAGGTGGGACAGGACCCCATATACAGAAACTGGAAACCTGGTAGTCTTTACTTCCCTAAATATCAGCAAGCGAAGCAAAGGAAATAATTATGTTGTTGTAAGCTCTTCCCTTTGTTTCTTCTCAATGCATCACTGAGTCAAAGTGGAGCATGGAGTCGTTCACTGCCACCATTCAGGTTGTACCTGCTATTTACCTTGAAAGAAAACTGTCAATTTGGCAGATATCATGACTGCTAAATTAACATTTAAACCACTGCCCTGGAACTCCAGGCCTATGCAGAGACTTTTTTTTTTTTTAAGTAATTTGCCTGGGACCATCCAGGAGTAACTGTATTCATCCAACTAGGTCAGTCTATTTGCCACATGACCTGACTATGCAGGATATGTGGGAGGGATACCAAAGTTAGATATCCGTGTCAGTAAGACAGTATGTTCATGAGGCATCCATTTAACTCGAGGAGGGCAATTAATGGAATTGTGTGGGAAAAGACTTTCTTTTCTGGAATGAAATGAGCATACATTTGGAATTAATAAAATGTGGCAATCCTTGCGGTTTCCAAAAGGGCACACTGGGTAAAACTTCACCCCTGACAAAACTGCAATATAGTCAGGGAAGAATCTGGCCCTGGGTATTCTGTTACTTCAAGTTTCTCTTACTTTAGGCCTTGACAAATCTCACTCACACCTAGGGGGCCAGCCCAAAAACTGAGGTGTGCCACTAGGAATGAGGCAGTGAAGGAGCCTCTTGTCACTGACAGGCCACCACCACTGCCATGCTAGGTCTGAAAAGGCTAGCCTGTCTTGTAAAAGACATGACCCAAATCTAACCTTTAAAAAAATACTCTAGAAAAACATAATGGTAGTGTTACAAGTAGGCTAGGACTTTGATAGGCATGTGTTTTCTTAGTAGTTTCTCAATGATGTTTCCATATATCTTGTTAGAGGTTGGCAAGGTAAATAAACTGTATCCCTGTCTGTTACTACTGTTCTATTCAGAGAGATCAAAAGGGAATATTAACATCTAAACGGACTTTTGGTGTACCAGTGTAAACTGTCTATTAAGGGTGCTAATGCAGCTAATTACCTGTGGCACCTGAGAGATGAAGGTCTTACTTCAAAGGGCAATATACCTTACTATTAAAGAACAACCTACCTTATTATTTTCCACTCAAGAAAGTATCAGTGAATTGTCATCAAAGCCCACATGAGGAAATTACCTGCAAATGCCACCTTGCTATCTTGCTAAAAGGAAGTTAAAGCATAATATTTTAATCTCACACCTGTCCAAGTTCCTCAAAGAAAGTTTGGGCCACAGGACTGAGATCCCAGACAGCACTGGCCTGGAATCACCCTGCTAATTCTCATGGGAGAACTAGAATCAACTCGCTATATGAACTATTTAGTCTAATTTCCTTTGAACTGCATTTCTAACAACTGAAGCTGTGCAAAAAAGGATGAAACCTCATCCTGGTAACATATGTATACCAGAGAGACTATACAAATCTGCAAACTTGAAATTCTACTGGACACTTGACATATATGAACTTTCAGATCATTGTATGCCTGTGATTAAACCTTTAACATCTCTCATAGTTTGTTTCTTTCCTCATATAATAAATCTTTCATTTTAATTACTAAAGGATTGGCTGGCAGCATGGTATTTTTAGTAAGATCCAAATCTATATTGTTCTGGGTAATGTGGCTGGCACTCTGGGACCAGGAGAAAAAGCTTTTTTTGGGAAGCAGGGGCTGAAATGCAGTAAACGGGGCTGTTTGTATTTTGTTACATTTCTTGATAAACACTGATGTGAATCAGAAGCATGGTTTGCGACTGATAGAAGAAGTCTGTCTTCATTGTCACCCATGAGTGCTGACAGAATTTTTTCTTATTTTGCAGCTTGCCCTGATCTTTGCATTTTCATGTAGTTATCCCAGAAGGCCTGGGTCACAACCACCACAAGTTTTTCTGGTGATGGTACAGCGCATACAGGGCCCCATGTTGTCCAAGAAAAGCCACTTTCAGTGGAGTTTTCAGAAGTGACACAGGCGCAGAGGAGAGAGATGGCAGCACTTCAAATTTCAGCACCACCAGTTCTCTTTTTAGGCGCCAAGGAACATTCACTTCTCTGGCTGTGTCAGCACTCCTAGGCACCAGGCAGGGGCGGATTAGTGTGCCCAGGGGCCATGGGGAACCCCTGTTTCTGGAGAGGGTCCCTGGAGCCAGAAGGCACTCCCACTTGAGCCAGCTTTCACAGGGTTTGGGGTGGGGTGGGAGCACAGCTGGGAGCAGGAAGCATGCCAGTAGGTCCTGGAAGGCCCTGGTGGAGGCCTTGTCTTGAGACAACCAGCTGGCTCCGCCCAGCCCAGTGGAGCAAACAGATGTTGGCCCAACCCATCCCCAGGAACAGACCAGACTGGTTTCTGCCTCCCTGGCACAGTGCTGGCAGGCCAGGAGCATTCTGAATGCACTTTTCCTGCTGGCACTGAGCCAGCTAGAGGTGTGGGATTATTTCAGGGGGCTAGGGGCTGGAGCCCAGGGCCCCCCATTGACTGGGGCCAAGGGCTTAAGCCCCTAAAGCCCCTGTGATAATACAGCCCTGGTGCATGGGGCGAAATCTTGGGTGCCATGACAAGCTGGCGCCCAGGAATTGCTGCATCTTGTGGTGCATATTACATAAGCCAATGATTTGACCATCCAAGTTTCGTAGAATTTAGGTATAGGCTTTCTAGATATGATGCATTGAAAGTATTGCTTTCACCCTTTGAAACCCAAAATACTGAGGCCTAGTTATCCAAGAGATCAAATGCCTCTTCTGATCAATGGACCCCTGCAGATCTTCAGATATCTGTTTTGTATTGATGGACCATTTTTTGTGGAGGGTGGACTGGATATGGATTTAAAAGGTGGGAAAGTAGCTCTCTGCATCCTTTGATGCTGCTTCCCCACCTTTGAATCCAGGAGTGCCAGTCAGCAGTTCAGTACTGCCTCCCACACATGCCATCGATCAGCTGTTCCATGGAGCCTTGCCAAGCAGCTGTTTCAGCAGTACCCTGAAGGGCCTGGCCCCCAAAGAGATGATCAGCAGCTGCAGCTATATCAGGACATGCCAAACAGCTGATGGTGGGCCAGACTTGCAGGTGCCAAGAGTGTTCAGAGGCCATAGAAAAGAGGGACTCTGGATCAAATGTAAATAGATTCTCAGACATGCAGATCGGATACAGATCCACATTTTTGTGTCCATACAATACTTTACTGATCAGACTGCCATGCCTGCATTCAGAGGAGATGCATAAGCTGAAACTTTCTAGCTATGATTAGGAGGAAGCTGCAGCTAGGGCATCCCCTCTTTACTCAAGAGTTCATCCTTTCCCTCTCACGGTGTACTGGCAGTTAGTTACAGGAAAATTAGTTATTTATCTTCATGGAATATACAGTCTTACTTGATATATGGAGTAATGATTTGAGTTTTCATTTGAATTGTTTTCAGAATACAGAATTGCTGTCCATTAGTGGAAATAACACCTTTTTAATCAGACAACCACAGAAATGTAGAACTGGAAGGGATTTCAAGAGATCATCTAGTTCAGGCCCCCATGCTGAGGCCGGATTATGTATAAATCAAAAGAACAAAGAACTGATAGATTGTACACTGAGCCAATGTGATTACAGACACATATTTCAATTCATAGTTACTACTTAGGTGAGAGATAGATGGATGTTTTGGCTTTCTCCTGCTAGCTCTCATATAGGATGGTGAGGACTCTGGAAGACAAGATATGCAACTGCCCAGCCACCTGTACATACTCAGCAGTTGCACAAACAGCCACCAAAAAATGGGTGCAGAGTATCAAGAATGTGACTGGAAAGTGGCCATCCTTAGTGTAGCACTGCCAAGCGTGTGTGCACCACTCACTGAAGTAAGTGCCTCTAGATCAGGGGTCTCAGACACGCAGCCTGTGGGCCACATGTGGCCCCTAAAATCTATTTTATATGGCACACAATGACACTATCGTTACCAATATTTGCAATATTGTTGTATGAAAAGGTTTCAGTGGTGCGGCCCTTGAGCTAAAGTACTAGTCCTTGTGTAGCCTTCATGGTGATTGGAGTTTGAGATCCCTGCTCTAGATAAGAACAGAAGTGCAGGCAGTGCTGAATTGTTCCAACTCTGATCACCTAGAATAGTGAGTAGCTCCACACAAAACTGAACTTTCCTCTGTACCTCAAAAGTTTCTCCTATAGCACAGTGCAGACATCAGCGTGCTATTCTTGCAGGTTTTCCAAGATTCTGATTTTCTCTGCCATTACCAATTTGGATAGAATGTCTTCTGATGCCTTGACACGTTGTATCTAATCCACAAATAAATATATTTTCATTTAAACTTAAACAATCTTAATGAATTTCCATCTTTCACCTCAGCATTTGACATGACACAAATATAGAGATATACCTTACCCAACTTTGTGCTTAAGGATAATATGTATTTTAAATAGGAAAAGTAATCTCATTTGCATTGAAGGGGGGAGTGGAAGTCTGCCTAAAGTATATTAAAATACAGAACACACAATGCACAGAGATTCACAAATAGAACAGTAATAAAGACAGATCAATGGATCATTTTCTCTCTTCTGAAATACCACTTCATGACCTTTTCCATACATTAGCTACTTCTCCATTTCTTATATAAACTTTTCATTAAATATCTTGTTTTCCTCTTTAACCCATTAGTAACTCCACATTTATCTCCCTTAGATTTACCTGGATTTCCATGGTACAGCACCACGATATTCCCCTTATGCAATCTGGACTGGTGTAATCCTTATCCTCCACTCATGGGCTCCAGCTTACTTTGCTTTGCTGTGTGGATCACCTACCCACTCCTGAGCTGACCCATGCCCAGCCTTCTCTGAGTAATTGGTCCCTGAGCTAGGTGAAAGTGCTTCTGGTTAGCTACTCACGGGATTGGCTCCCAAAAAATGCCCCAGTCTCATATACAATCCTTGGAACTGTCATTTCACACAGAATCCAACCCATTCATCTACCACTTTCTACTGAAATATTTGCACCTCTTGGGCATTGAACCATACACCTTGATCACTTACCATCCTAATACTAACAATTAGAGAGACTCAGTCAAGTCCTGGAGCACTATCTACACTGCTTCTTAAATTATCACCAGAATGAATTACTTGCACTCATTCCCCGCACATTACTTGCCTACAACTCCACCTGCAATGCAACCCAGCATATCCTTTTCTTCACAAATTATGGGAGCCACCTTTGGTATCACTCTAAAATCTCTCACGTCACCAATGCCTACCATTTCTGACCTCACTTCAGACATCCACAAAGTACATCAAAACCTCAGGAACTGGCTAGAAGAAGCAAACACAAAGCATGTGCACCATGCCATCTTACAGAATTCAGTGCAGCCCACTGCACCCTGCAAGGTCATTACATTAGTCAATCTAATCAAAGAAACTGATATGCAATAGTTCTGTCACTCTAATTAAAGTCTCTATACACACTCAAACCACATGCACTGCTTTAGATAAAAATAATTTTATTAAGTACAGAAAGATTTTAAGTGATTATAAGTAAAATTAACATAAATCACATGTATCAGGAAGAAATAAAATGAATGGCATGCTAAACTAAACATTTCAGTAGCCTTTCAGTCCTTGATGTTACCTTAGACACAGGCTGAGTGAGTTGACTCCTTCAGTTAACCCCCTCCCTCACCTTCATGGCCAGTCTGTCAGTTGTTTGTTGTTGCTTCATAGATGGCTTCAAGGGAGAGTTCCAGAAACAAAAACACCTCTGCCTTTAATGTTTCCTAATCATCCCCTAGGGTCAGATGATCAGCATGGCCAGCAATGGGTATAATTTCCTCCACTGAGTCAAACAAGTGCTCCTTATCAAGTGCTCAGGCCAGTTCATTGGTCCTATATGCATGTCTCTGCAAGATGTGAACCATCGCTTTTATATTTGCCTGGACCTATTCAAGCCATATGAGATTCATTTGGGAATATTACATAGCAGAGTTTCATAAATACATATGTACGACACTGAAGGAAATGTGTAACAATGTTCTATATGTCATGAGCCCTTTGAAAACTGCTTATATGACATGCTTTTTATTAAACAATACATAGTTACGCTGTAAGGGTGAACATAAACGATATACAGATTACACCATAATGGTGTACAAAGGACACAGCATGTCACAAGTACATTTTAGATATTTATAAACAGCAATAGAGGAGCAAAGCTCACAAGAGAGAAAAAGGATCAAATTAGTTCACCAACAGGCTAGCACTTTCTAGCCTATTTTATTTACGAAGGATTTAGCTGTTTATCATTTTCTGCTGTGCTATAGACCATGCAAACAAAGTCTTTAAAGTTCAAATGCACAAATTTGGCCACAGCTGCAAATAACAAATCGACTAGCCTTAGCAATGAAATGTTAATTGGTGTCTGAGCAATTAAGTTCACAGTACAAGAGCCTACAACACTTAATCCTTGCCAAATTAGAAAGTTTTAGCAGATGTGTGTGTATCAAAAGAATAAGTATATTGGGCCATTTTCATACATAACATGAAATCAAAGAATCAACAGTTTTGCTTGCAATTAGGGGAAGTGTAAAACTGCATTTCTGAAGCTTGTATACAGGTGTGGACCCGACAGCTCTAGTCTGTAGGATATAAATATTTTTTCTAATCTCAATATTATTTATTTCTTTTACAATCCCTATGTAGGTAGCATTCACCAAGATACATCAGGGTTAGAAATAGTCTAGGAATAACCCAACAGTCCTGCAGTCATTCTCACTTGATCTTCCATTCCAATTCAGATTGAAAATAAATCGATTAAAGTAAAATGTTGCTTAGAGTTTGCAGCTCATGGTCTTCTCCTTTCTGTTAGCTGGAATAATCTAGCACAACAAGAAACTGGTGGTCTCATAGCCCTTGTATGGAGATGAGGGCGATAGACCAATAATGGAAAAGATCATATGGTACTGGGTCTTCCAGTTCTTCAGAAAGCTTGACCTAAATTTTGCAGAACAGAACTAGAGTCTTGAACAGACCAGTGCAACAGATTAAAAACACATCTGCAGCAGTTTCAGATATATATATCTACATACACACACACACATATAATTTAAATGGAGGCATCTTTTTAATTCTATCTACAGATGAACAAGGAGTCCTGTAGCACTTAAAGACTAACAAATTTATTTATTCTTGCATGAGCTTTCATGGGAGAAAAATCCCACTTCCTCAGATGCTTAGAAAATCTTTATTAATATTTATTGCTCATGCAATAAGTAATTTTTTTAGTCTTGAAGAGCCACAGGGCTCCTTGTTTGTTTTTCTGAACTAGACTAACACGGCTACCCCTTTGAATCAAAAAATGAATAGAAATGAGCACAACATTCATACTGTTACTTCATCGGATAACAAACTGGCTTCTATTCCGCCCCTACGATTTCTAACTGCCTTTGGGGTGCCAAATTTTGTACTGAAGACATATAGCTTTAATGCATTGCTGGTACTTGGGGTTTTGCCAGTTGAACAGGGAAGAGTTGGAGCTGTCGGCATCAGAAGAGGTGTTTAGAGCAGTTTGGGATTGTGGAAAACACACCTCAGCTGGATGGTCTGGAATAAGAACAATCAGCTTTTAAATAGCTAAGTTTTGACACGTGGGGTCATCATTAAATTTCAAAGTTAACGGAGATAAACAGGACAGGTCACACACCTGAAGCTCCTGTAGCTGGTCCTCAGCAGATAGCATTCCTCTTCAGAATGTCAGCTTAACAACCATAAGGGCTAGAAACTTTTTTTTTTTTAAATAGCATCTTAAATTCTGCAGCACAATTCTATGGCAAAGAAAGGATTCATAGCAAATGACATAACCAGAGAACATAGAGAGCCCTGGTTATAACTCCAGGGACTGAGCTGAGTTCCTGCCTCATCCTCAGAGAGCACGGTCTGTGAGCCTGAGCCAGTTTCTTCCTTTCTTCTTGGAATGTGGCAACAAAACAAATAAACATAAATAAAACCAAATAAACCACAATCTAAATGTCCCTGAGAATAGTTGTTTTAAGGGCTGTTTTTCCAAAACACTCCGCAGAGCAAAACACTTAGCTCCTTGTAGCCCAGATGGAGTTAGCAAGCGGTGCTTGTACAGTGACACAGCAGAAATTGAGCCAACTTTATAAAGGTTACTAACCCCTTGCTAAAAGCTCAGCAGATCTTTACCACCCTATTACAGTAGTTCAGAAAGTGCCACAGCACTCCTTGTTTATCTCAAATAGAGACTAAGAAACCCATGTCAGAGTATAGAGGAAAAAAACAGCATCACTTGCTCCAATTCTGCAAAAGCCAAACAACAACAACAGCAACAACAACAAAAACCCCACTTCTGTAGCTTGCTTTATTTTAGGATGCCCTCAAACCGTTGACATTACTATAAAACAAAATTATTGTTGTAAGCAATAAAGCTACCACCTGTGTTCAGTGGCCTAAGCAGTAGTTAAAGTATCATTTGAAGGGCTCCAGAACCTTCCTAATCTCCAGGCCCCCCTCATACATTCATGGGCCTGATTTTTCTAGATTCTGGGCCCCAGAACTCTGGCCCTTCAGATTTGTAGGCCCCAAAACTGTGTTTCAGTGGATTCTGGCTTACTTTAACTCCTGGGTCTAAGTTACAGCTGACTGAAGTGAACTGGATTATTTAAAACAAGAAATTCCCTGAGTCCATGTCTATCCTTCATATTAAACTGATTTGATTTTTTGCAAGGTGGGGGCGGGGTTGAAGATGTTGCAGGGCCGTCAGGGATCAGAGGAGCTAGGACAGCATCTGGCCTTGTTCTCTGACTATTTTTGCTGCTAGGCAACCAGCAAGCCCAGCTGTAGTCACTTGGAACTGACAGAATAGCCACAGTGCCTGATTAGCTGCTGGTATGGCAGCCCTGATTGTAAACTTAGCTCCGATAGCAGCCAGTGGCTCCTCAACATCTCCTACACCTGCAGCAGCCCAGATCTCTGCTCCTGCTTTGCTCCCCCCTAGATCCAGACTTCTGGCTTCAGGCCCCAGCTCTGCCACTGGCTTACAAGTCCAGTTGGCCCTCCACTTCTGCATCTCTAATACTGCTTCTGTGTCTAATACTGATCCCTGAATTTGGCTTCTGTGTCTCTAATACTGATCCCTCAATCTGTTTCTGGCTTATGACCCTGTTTTACCACCTGGCTCTAACATTTGCCTTCTGTCCCTTCAATAGTAATGCTTGGCTGACTTCCCAGACTGTGCCACTTTGGACCCAGCTCTAACTGGTAAGCTGAACTTTGCTTCCACCACTAAGCCTGACTAGCAGACCTGCCAGCTGCTGTCTGAGCAGCACTCTATGAAGGCTATGAGCCTATGTTACCAGCTTGGACCCCAAGTCAGGCCAGTTTTTCTCTAGTGGAGCTGCTGAGTGCCATACAGAACCTGTAGGTGCAGCTATCCACAGTCCTTCACCAGCAATTGGCTCTTGCCCCCAAGAAAGCCAATGATCCTACTTCCAGACAGGTTTAGTGGTGATCACACCAAGTTGCAGGATGTCCTAAATCAGTTACTAAACCAACGGGTCTCTCTGCCCTATTTGTTCCCCACAAACCAGTCCCAAATAGGGCTAATCATTAATTTGTTCACCAGGCCTTTTGGAACAGTCCAGTTCTCTTGTGGGTCGAGTGGAGCTGTTCAGTCAGGCCATATCAGTAATCTTTGGTTACTCCCACCTCCTGTAAACTGCTGAAGCCATGCTCCTGTATGTGCTACAGCAAAGGAGTCAATCAACTGCCCAATATGATGCTGAATTCCTTTGCCCCTCCACAGACAGAGTGAAAGAGGCTGTTCAGTATCACTCATTTCAGATTAGACTGAATGATGCTATAAAGGGTGAACTAGCCCAGGATGTGCCATATTCCCACCTTGATACCTCATTGATCTGTGCATCAGAACCAACCACTGCCTTACAGAGCAATGCTATGAATGTGGCCTATCTCCTAAAGCTATGAAAAGGCCATGGCCTCCAACCTCTCAATCACATATTTCACTCTGCTAATATCTGCAGAAAAAAGCAATATTTGATTCAGCAGATTCTGGACTCTTGCCTGGTCCAGGAAAGACTCTAATCTGATTAGCTAGGTGAGATAAGGCCAACAGGAGTGTTGATAAGAACCCATGGAACACATCCTCCCTGAAGACCTCCTACACGCCTGCCACATGGTCTATCTTGAAAAACCCAGCCCCAGATCTTCGAGGAGAGCGATGTTGCCAGGGCCCCAACCAGCTAGGACCTCTTGATCATTTGCTCCCTGCCTAACTGCATTTCTATATAACCAATGAACCCAGCTGCCTTGTCTCAAAACTCAGAGTGGCCAAAGCCCCTAATTGGGCACTGGTTTAGCAGTCCTGCTTGTAATCCTGTCCCCCAGAGCAGATCAGTGGCTACTCAATATGTACCATCTTCACAGCTGTACTTGCCCTTGTTTCAATCCCTGCTCTGCATCAGCTTCACACTTCTGTCTTTAATCCCAGGCTCTGTCTCTGGCTTACAACTCCAATTGACCCACCAGTTCTCACATTTGGCTTCTGGCTCCACTTCTGCCTTATGACAAGAGTTTATCGCCAACCCTGGAAATTGGCTTATCTTCCTCTGGTACTGACCCTTGGCTCAGTTCCTGGACTCCACCCACCTGAGATTCAGCTATAACCAGTAGGATGAACTCTTACTTCCATCAATATACATCTGACCACCCATGCCTGGTGAGCTACAAAGTGTAAAATAACTTGCTGCAGCAATAGCTCCAATCAAGGCAGCCCAATGGGTGAACTCATAGCACATCATATTCCTGTGCCCACATCCCACAGGTGAAGGTCCTATCATTCTAAGGGAGAAGCCAGCCATCCAGCCTCCTCCCCACAGACATTATCCCTACTGAAATTAGTGGGAGATGATTATTGATTTCAAAGGGTACTGGTCAGGCTCCACCTACTCACTTCTTTCCCCATCTTAAGCTTGTGCATTAAGCCTCAGTAGTCAATTGGCTACTTTGACAGCTTTCACATAAGATGGTATTGTGTTTTTTGCTCTTCACATAATAAAAAAAATATATATAAATATGTCAGAGAAGCACAGCTGGCCCCCAGATGACCAAGCTTATAAACACAGACAAATGGGCCAGGTTAGCTATATATGTACTACTTCTCAGAATTGTCTTAATTAGCTTCTACAACACAGAACATAGTAAATGCTGCTCCTAGTCTCACAAATCATTTAATGGGATAACATCCTTTTCATTACCCCAGGAACTGAAAGTCTTATCCAAAACTTGCATTTGAAAGTCCTGTGTTCTGCAATAATCAGACAACAGTGAAACTCTTTAATATACTTGCACTGAGTACATAAGTCATTAAGATTCTTTTCCACCTCACTGGAAGAACACTTTCACTGAACCTCTCAGACACTCCAGACTGATATCTTTTCAATCCAAATGAGGATTTCATGACTGCAGAAGGTCATCAAGTCAAATACTTTGTCTGATTTTTTAAAGGGATGGATAATTTTATGAGCATTAATAACATTTGTGTTCTGCAGGCAAAGACAATGTAATCAAATGCCGTGCTTCAGAGTGCAGGATTGTTGCCACATAGGTGAGGAAGGAATTTTCTCACATATACGGAATTGCATGAAGTGTAATATTTCATGCAAGAAAACTTAGGGCTTTATTTTCAAGCATCCTCAATAGGTCAGATCAAAATAAAACAAAACAGACATACAGGACAAAACTGAGTCTAGCCGCAAGTATTGCGGAGTCCCAGTACAGTGTGTTTACACCAGTTCAGGAATGACTTTCTCCCACAGAATTTTCACTTGCTTACTAAGCTCCAAAGATTAAATTCCAAACTTGCTGGTACTCTGCATAGCTTGAATCTTGTTTGACACAGATTCATGGACCTTCCCCCACAAGTGATGAATTTGAGGGGAGTGTAAAGTATAAAGGAGAATATTTCTAACATGAAAAAGGCCAAAGGAATGAACAAAAGACAGAAAAAATAAAATGGACAACAATAAATGTAAAATCCAGTGAAGGACAATTAATGCTTCAAAAAGCAAAAACAAATACAAAGAAAAATACTGGAATTAAACATGGGCCTGCTATCATCATGACCATTCTGCTTGTATGTTGTATCCCCCTTCCTCACACTTAATTTGTTTTTGTCTGTTGGATCCTGATTCCACAAAAGGAGGGGGGAGGCAACATGTTCAAAATACTGCATGGACCCTTAGAACACAAACTGTAGGGAAAAGATCTTGGTGATATCTATGTTCGTATAAAGAGACCAGGATCCTTGACTGGTGCCTGGAGATATTACCATAATGATAATAATGATCTTTTTCTTAGAACTCCCACACTTCTAACCTGTCCCTCAACTCCATTTCACTCCCTTCCTGCCACCACCGCAGTTTGTGCACACATAAATCTGCAAAAGTGTCGAAATTAAAACTGTTTCTGCAGTGTCTTAGTTGTCAAGAAGAAAGAAAATTAATATCCAATACAAAGAAACTTCAATCTTAAAAATCAGTAGCTGGATTGCACAAGAGGAGATGCTGTTGGTATTTTAACAACATTGGGAACAAGCAAGGTGCACTTCAGAGATGAGCCAAAAACCAGTTAATGTCCACAAGTTTATTGAATCTGTCTGCTAGCTGAAGGACTTCCCAAAGCAAGGGTAGAAGAGGACACCAAAAAAGATGTTTTACGTTAGAAAGGAATGAAGAGTTATGCCTCCCTTTATGAGAGCTCAGTAACTGACAATAACTTACAGCCTGATTGGTTGTCTACGCTAAAATATAGTTTGCAGATATATGTTTTTGTTTACCTTTTATGTTTAGCCCACAAGTAAGGTCACTAAAATTATGTGCAACCTAATTAATCTTGATATGATGGACACACTTAAAAAAAAAAAAAAAGAAAACAACTAAACTTTTATATGTCTGATCTTCCTAGCTGTTTTGGTTTTCAATAGGCCTCAGAAATTCTGTAGGTTTAGAGAAAATGGATTTGCCTTTAAAGCAGCAACCGAATTAATGGATTACCTTGTTGTACTAAAAGCATTTTTAAATGTTTATATTTAAGGGTTTTGCTATATTAAGAGTCATGACTGTTTTGTTTTCATACAGAGGGGAATTCTATTTATTTAACTGAGCTATTCTTCATCAGTTTCATTCTTTATTGTATTTGTAGTGTGGCAAAGCTTCCCCTTAGGTTTGCCAAAAAATCTACTTATTTCCCCTAGCTAGACAGGCCTGCGGTAAATCTACTGTGCCCTGAGACCTTTATTCCAAGCATCTCTTTACCAAAATGCTCAGAATTGGCCTTAGCCTGGGCTCTGTCCTCTGTCCCGCAGAAGTGGGAGTGGGTGAGTTAGTACATGAAGCTCAGACTCTAAGTAGTACCTGTCCTTGGCTCCTCCAGTAAAGTTAGAAAAAAGCAAAGAGCCGGCACTTACAAACTAACATATTTATTTATTGAATGAGCCTTTGTGGGAGAAACTCCCACTTCATCAGATGCTTTGAAAAGGAGGAATTTACAAAATGGGGTGAAAATAAATGCATTATTATTTTCATCCCATTCTGTAAGTTCCCCTCTTCAATGTGTCTGACAAAGTGGAATTTTCTCCCACGAAAGCTCGTGTAATAAATAAATCTGTTAGTCTTTAAGTGTCACAAGACTCCTTGCTTTTTTTGCTTTATTAGACTAACATGGCTGTCCCTTTGACCTCAGGCTGATGCTTGAATTTTCTCTGTTCTGCTCCTTTCTGTTTTGGGGAAGTCTCACATCCTTCTAACATAAGTCTTCTCATAGCCATAGCTATAAGTGCATGCCTGAATCTCTTTCAATCTTTCTAGCAGTGGCAGTAATTTAATAGGCCCGATGCAGCCTTTAACTAGCCTCAGATGTTTCTAATCAGGTTGCAATCATAGAATCATAGAATCATAGGGTTGGAAGGGACCCCACGAGGTCATCTAGTCCAACCTCCTGCCAAAAAAAGCAGGACCTCTCCCATTAGATCATCCCAGTCAGGGTTTTGTCCAGCTGGGCCTTCAACACCTCCAGAGATGGAGATTCCACCACCTCCCTATGCAGCTTATTCCAATGCTTCACCACTCGCCTAGTAAGGAAGTTTCTCCTAATATCCAGCCTGGACCGCCCCAGCTGTAACTTGAAACCATTGCTTCTCATTCTGCCCTCTGTTACTACTGAGAACAGTCGAGCTCCATCCTCCTTGGAGCAACCCTTCAAGTAGTTGAAGGTTGCTATCAAATCCCCCCTCAATGTTCTCTTCTGCAGGCTAAATAAGCCTAGTTCCTTCAGTCTTTCTTCATAGGGCTTGTGCTCCAGCCCTTTGATCATTTTGGTTGCCCTCCTCTGGACTCTCTCTAATTTGTCCATGTCCTTTTTGTAGTGGGGAGCCCACAACTGGACACAGTATTCCAGATGTGGCCTCACTAGTGCAGAATAGAGAGGAATGATCACAACCCTCGATCTGCTGGCAACACTTCTTCTGATGCAGCCCAGTATGCCATTGGCCTTTTTGGCAGCAAGAGCACACTGCTGACTCATATCCAGCTTCCCATCCACCATGACTCCCAGGTCCTTTTCTACACTGCTGCTACTTAGCTGATCACTCCCCAGCCTGTAGCAGTACATGGGGTTTTCTCGTCCCAAGTGCAGGATTTTACACTTGTCTTTGTTGAACCTCATGAGATTCCTCTTGGCCCACTGCTCCAATTTGTCTAGGTCTCCCTGAATCCTGTCCCTGCCCTCCAGCGTGTCTACCGTTCCCCCCAGTTTGGCATCATCCGCAAACTTACTAAGTGTGCAATCTATCCCATCATCCAGATCATTAATGAAAACATTGAACAGAACTGGCCCCAGGACCGACCCCTGGGGCACGCCACTCGTTACTGCTTGCCAACGTGACATGGAGCCATTAATTCCTACACGCTGAAACCGTTGATCTAGCCAGTTTTCTATCCACCTTACAGTCCACGCATCTAACCCATACTTCCTTAATTTGCCAATGAGAATGCTGTGGGAAACTGTATCAAAAGCCTTGCTAAAGTCAAGGTATATCACATCAATGGCTCTTCCCGCATCCACAAATCCAGTCATCTCATCATAGAAGGCGATGAGGTTGGTCAGGCATGATTTACCCTTGGTGAATCCATGCTGACTGTTCCTGATTACTCTATTTTCCTCCAAGTGTTTCAGGATGGATTCTTTGAGAAGCTGCTCCATGATTTTTCCGGGGATTGAGGTGAGGCTGACAGGTCTGTAATTCCCTGGATCCTCCTTTTTGCCTTTCTTGAAGATAGGTACTATATTTGCTTTTTTCCAGTCCTCTGGCACCTCCCCTGTTCGCCATGAGTTTTCAAAGATAATGGCCAACGGTACTGCTGTCTCATCAGCCAGCTCCCTCAGCACCCTCGGATGCAGTTCATCTGGCCCCATGGACTTGTGCACATCTAGTTTCTTTAAGTAGTCCCTAAACCTGACCTTCTGTCACCAAGGGCCTCTCTTCTTCTCCCCAGTCTACCGTACCTAGTGTAGTGGGCTGGGAGCTGACCCTGCTTGTGAAAACTGAAGTAAAAAAAGCATTGAGCACTTCAGCTTTTTCCTCATCCTCTGTCACGAGGATGCCTGCCCCATTCAGTAAGGGACATACACCATTCCTGATCCTCTTCTTGTTATTGATATACTTGTAGAACCCCTTCCTGTTATCCTTCACATCCTTTGCTAGTCGCAACTCCATTTGTCCTTTGGCCTTTCTGATTTTATCCCTGCAGTCCCAAGCAATGTCTTTATATGCCTCCTTAATCATCTGTCCTAGCTTCCACTTCCTGTAAGCATCCTTTTTATGCTTCAGCTCAGTGCAGAGCTCTCTGTTAAGCCACAGTGGGCGCCTTCCACATTTGCTGTGCTTTCTCCTTATCGGAATTGTAATTTCCTGTGCCCTTAGCAGGGTTTCTTTAAAATGCACCCAACTCTCTTGGACACCTTTCCCCTTCAGATCAGCCTCCCAAGAGATCCTGCCCATCAGTTCCCTGAGGGAGACAAAATCTGCTTTTTTGAAGTCCAGGGTCTGCGTTTTGCTTCTTTCCTTCTTTCCTTTAATCATCAACTTGAACTCAATCATTTCATGGTCACTGCTACCCAGGTTGCCATTGACTTCTACTTCCCTGATAAATTCTTCTCTATTTGTGAGCAGCAGATCGAGAGGTGCAAGGCCCCTAGTTGGTTGCTCCAGCATTTGTACCAGGAAGTTGTCCTCAACGCTCTCCAGAAACTTCCTGGATTGCCTGTGCACTGCTGTATTGGCCTTCCAGCAGATGTCAGGGTAATTGAAGTCCCCCATGAGAACCAGGGCCTGTGCTCTAGAAACTACTGTCAGTTGTTCATAGAATGCCTCATCCACCTCCTCCTTCTGATCTGGTGGTCTATAGCAGACACCTACCACAACATCCCCCTTGTTGCTCTCCCCTCTAAACTTAACCCACAGACTTTCAACTGGCTTGTTTCCACTTTCATAATGAAGCTCTGAGCAGCCATAGAGCTCCTTTACATATAGTGCTACTCCTCCCCCTTTCCTTCCCTGCCTGTCCTTCCTGAACAGTTTATACCCATCTATTGCAGAGCTCCAGTCATGCAAACTATCCCACCACGTCTCTGTTATCCCAATCATGTCATAGTTCTTTGTCTGCGCCAGTACTACCAATTCCTCCTGCTTGTTTCCCAGGCTCCTTGCATTTGTGTATAGGCACCTAAGATACCAGGCTGATTGCCCTACTTTCCCATTTTGATTTTCAATTCTATTGTATCTACCTCCCTGCATTTTCTTTTGGTGTTGACCTCCCCCACCTGCCTCAGGCATTAGGGCTTCATTAGAGCATCTAAAAAGGTTATTTGATTCCCCCCGCATGTTCCAACTACCCTCTCTTCTATCCCTGGAGTTACAGTCCCGGCACCCCCCAAGTTCCATCCCATCCCCCTGGTCTCCCACATTGTCACTTACCTGTGGGCTTTGGTCCCCTTCCCCCATCAGACCTAGTTTAAAGCCCTCCTCACTAGGTCAGCCAGTCTGCGTGCAAATACGCTCTTCCCCTTCCTTGAAAGATGGAGTCCATCCCTGCCTAGCAGTCCTTCTTCCTGAAACAGCAACCCATGGTCAAGGAAGCCAAAGCCCTCCTGACGACACCATCTTCGCAGCCAAGCATTCATCTCCAGGATGCATCTGTCTCTGCTCAGGCCTCTACCCTTGACCGGAAGAATTGAGGAGACCACCACCTGTGCTCCAAACTCCTTCACCCGCGCTCCCAGAGCCCTGAAGTCACCTTTGATCTGCTGAGGATCACCTCTCACAGTATCATTGGTTCCTACATGGATGAGAAGCATGGGGTAGTAGTCAGAGGGGCGGATGATTCTCAACAATCCCTCTGTAATGTCTCGGATGTGGGCACCTGGCAGGCAGCATACCTCTCGAGAGACCTTGTCAGGGCGACAGATGGGTGCCTCTGTCCCCCTCAGAAGTGAGTCCCCAACCACCACAACTCTATGTTTCCTACTAGCTGTGGTGGCTGTGATCCTCCCAGCCTCGGGGGTGCATGGCCTCTCCTCTTCCACCTCCTTCACCGTCTCTAGCACCACATAATGATTCTTCACCACAACGGAGGGTGGGTTGTGGGCAGGGGTGGAGCACTGCCTACCACCAGAGGTAACCAGCTGCCAGTGTCCTCCCCCTGCCACAGGCTCCCCATCCAGCTCCAGTGTTGTGGCAGTATTCCCTGGCACCTGGATAGTGCCCTCCTTCTTGCACTTCTCCTCGTGGATGCTGTCGAGGAACTTCTCCAGGGTGTGGATACTCCTGAGCCGAGACACCTCCTCCTGTAACTCTCCCACCTGCCTCCTGAGAGATTCCACCAGCAGGCACCTGTCACATTGATTCATCTCCTCAGCCAGATCGTTGGAGACAAGGAACTGCAGGCTGCAGTCCCTGCAAGTCCGCACCAGGGTCTGGGTAGAGATATCTATGGTCAGGATGTCTGTCTGGCTACAGGCACAGGTAGAAGAGACAGAAGGGGTGCTGGCAGCAGTGAGGCTCCTCTTCACCATCGTGGCCTCCCCAAACTCCCTCTCAAACTCCCCTGTTTGCTGTCCCCTGGTCGCAAGCTCCCT
>ML681992.1:3404656-3483192 GCA_007922195.1 Podocnemis expansa
CGTTAAACACACAGGGGAAGGGTGATCACAAGGCTGATTGAGGCTGGGGCTCAAAAGTGATCAGGGATCATCTCCCCCTATCTGCAGAGAAAAGGGCTTTCACTATTCAAGGGCTGATACATCTGCCCTCCAATACCCTTTTGTAGCCTTCCAGCCTGACTTTATCACAATAAATCACTCTAAACACTAAATTCATATAAAAACTAGAACCTTATGGGTGGGGGGGTGCATGTACTCACTTCTCTTTCCAGAGAGAAGGAAAGCAAGAAAATCTTTGAAGACCAACTTTGAAACACAAGATTTTTATAAGCATTTAAAAGACTATGTATACAAATGTTACAGACATTTTAAAAAAAAGATTGCATACCTTACCTTTTCAATACCAAAAATAATATAACTCTACTTTGCATTGACATTAGCCTCAAATATTTATTTTATTCAGGGTTCAGTATTTTTTCCAGTTTACGCAAATGCTATAAAGAGGGCTTATGTACTTTGTGATCCAGTCCTCCTGAGATAACCTCCTGAATGTGCAAAAATCAAGGCAAGCTGCAACACCAAGGGCCAAACCTTCAAACCACTGATGGATGGTGCCTAAACCTGACTCCCAGTCAGTAACAAAACATGTTTCTGATTCCCCACTCCGGTACTCACAAAGCATAACAAAATAGAAAGAGCCCCCTTTATTGTACATCAGCTCCTCCAGTCCCCACCTAGCCACTGGGTCTCTTAAAGAAATAGGTTCTCCTGACCCCAAAGGGTCAACCACATCACCCAGAACAATATAGGCTTGGATATTACACAAAATGCCAGGCTGCCAGCCAATCCTTAATAACTACAACTAAAGGTTTAATATAAAAAGAAACAAAATGAGAGATGTTAAAGGGTCAAAGTGAATCACATACATACAAACGATTTAAAGTCTTTAGAAAGTAAGTCCTTGAAGAATTTTGGAGTTTGCAGGTTAGTACAATTCCTCTGGTAAACACCCAGCACCTGGGTGAGTCTCAGTCTTTTGTTCAGTTGCAAAGGAATAGTTCCAGGGGTAGTTGCTGGTTGCAAACTGGAGTTGGGACTTCTGCCTTGTATCACCTCTGTCTTTCCCCGTGCTGTGCAGAGTCCTTGCAATCAAAATGGAGTTGAGTTGCATGGGCAAGTCCTAATAGCTCAACAGGATTCTCCTTGGGCCCACTATACCTGGGAGCTTTCCTAATGGACAATTAAGGAGACAATAGAATGGTTGTAGGCATCTATTCTGGGAGTGTCCCTGAATCAAATAACTTAGAACACAAATAGAACAAACATATTCCTAACTTCTACTACAGACATAACACCTACACATAAACCATAGAATCATTCTTAGAAAATCACACTCTTTCTATTGGTACCAAACATGGCATATCACATATGGATTATTGCAAATCAGAAACATTAATATGAAAGATAATCATAAACAATCCTCTAAACCCAGACAGCATCACACACATATTCTAGGATGTCCTCAATATAACTTAAAATTTCAAAAAAAGAAATTCTGGACAACTCACTACAATCCCCTCCCCCTCACATTATTCCTCACCTCTACAATTATAATTCCCACTCCTGCATCCCCCAAACAGATTTTTTTCCCTTCCTCTGAAATAAGGCTAACAAACTTGGGCTATAGGTTAGGGCAGTGGAAATTGTTCCACAACATTAATATTTACTGATACAGGGTATGGTCTATATAAATGTATCACATCTGAACACATAAGAGAAAATGTGCCACCAGGCAGCTTTGTTGCTGAAGATAAAAAATGAAAACCAAAAAGCATATGAAAAATGAGCTTGGAAGAAAGAGAAGTAGCTGAAGATATATCACCTGCCTACTTTGCACATTGTAATTAGAGGGGGTGGATTATACAGTATTAATTTTTTATATAAAATTGTAAAAAATATCATTTGATTCTCTCAGACTCAAGAAACCAGCTTCTCCATTATTCTCTGAGGTCAAGAGAATGGCATAGATGCATCATCAATATTTATGACATCAAGCCTTTCATATTTAAGAGAATGAGGAATGGCCTTTTATGTTTTCTTTTAAACAGAAGATGAAATAGTGCAAAAGTTTCAAGCCTCCTCGAAAAGTTTCCTGAGTCTTAGTACTTGGTACCTTTACTGTCACCCTTTCAGAGGTTAAATCAAAATTATCTGTGAAAAGTTGGAATTTTGAAAGTAATCAGAGTTAATATCTATAGCTATAGATAACTCCAGTGATAATGGAATGTATTGACTGTAAAATGTTCCATGTCATTAGCCTGAGGAGAATTGAAAACACTTTGTGTGCGCGTGTTGTGAGTTAGCTGTGGCACTGGAAGCTCAGACAGCAGAATTAGAGAGACAGGTTGATTCTCAGGAAGATCAATGAATATGACAGGTTAATAGATGACACACAGTTAGTGTCAAACTCAAAGGTAACAGTGACAATGGACGAGGGGAATAAGCTGTGTATGAGTTGCAAAATGAGCCTTTGGTGGCACAAAGTAAAAGAAATAAGATGACATAAGGAACAATGACCGGATAAGAAGCAAGGATGAGAAGAGATATACATACACTAAGGAGATGTATGAAGTAACAGTCTCCAAAAGATTTCAGGTATTGAATGTCACTGAAACTGAGTTAGACTAGGGACTGTATAATACAAGGAAAGAGTGATACAACTGAAGAACATAATCATAATAACAATTAATAATATAGAAGTATTGGTAATAAAGCGCTCAGTTATGCACTAGATAGATAATCATTTTTGTTAGATAAGTTGAGATTAAAAACACAGAAATAAGTCTACAAAAGCTACGTATATTACTAAAAAACAGACAGTAATTAGGACAGGAAACTGGGTTGCACCTTTTTTAGCTGTTGTGTATGTTGGATTAGTAATATAAGAAAGGCATCCGAATACGTGAAAAGTGGATCAGAAAAATGGAAACTAAAGATGATGATGTAAGACTTTATTTGATATTATATGACCAAATATTAGTAGGAAGAATTCAGCTGTGGTTAGGATAACAAGAGTGGTTGCCTCATAGGATTTACCATTTTCTTTAAGGAGGGCATGTGGGGGTGTTAAATGGATAGTGGAAGAATAAAGGGCTTGATCCAAAGCTCACTGAAGTTATAGAAAATTCCCTTTAGCTTTAGTGCACTTTGGATCCAACCCTTAAACTGGTGGTGAGAGGCAATTCACTTCCTAAGATATAAACTCTCCCCTCCCCGCTCGAAATACGTATTGAGGGAGGAAAGGCAAAGAGCAAAAAACAAACATACAAATGTTTTAGTGGAAACACTGGGTGAAACTCTGGCTATGTCTATAGTGCACACTTCCTGTGGCAGGATGTAGGTTATATAGTAACCCTTGGGGAGGAAAGGGTTAACACTGTGGTCAGTGAGTCCCAGGACAGCAAATAGGAGCAAAGTACAGGTTTTTGAATTGGCGCAGCAGCCTTGCCTGTTCCTGTTTAGATGCAGCAGATCTCCTGGAAAGATTAGGAGGAGTCCAGGTAGAAAGGTATGGAAAAGGATCCAGCGATATCGTTGGCAAAGATAAGCTCACTTTGTAACTGACCAGGTGTGAGCGGAACAGGGAATATTTACTTAGACGCAGTCAAGGTATTTCTTTGTTTTTGGTTTGTTTTTGGATTTCTCTGTGCTGAGCACATGTACCCCCTCCCACTGTCCTGTAACTACCTAAGTTAAATCCCAACTCTCTGTGTTTCTTATCTGTTCTTTTTAATTAAAGATTTTACCCTTTTAAAAAGTAAGGTCTGGTCTTGTGTCCAGAGGCAAGAAGTTTGTGTGCATGTGCCTCAGATTGCACAGCCAGCTACTAAAGGAGATTCTGTTCCATTTCCAGCTAATATCACACCTGGGGTTCAGTCACTCTCCTGAGAGAGAAATAAAAGTGATTGAGGATACTTCACAGGAAGGAATTCCCAAGTGAGCCTTCCTGGATTTCAATAGATTCTTGCATTTGGGTGGTGGCAGGGATACCACTCCAAGGCTAGGAATTGGAGGCCTTGGAGAGTTTTAAGACCAGGTTTTAAGGCCAGTGGCTTTTAGGGCCTGTCGCAGGCCCCTACCATCTGCACTCAGAGTGTCAGAGTGGGGAAACAGCCTTGACATGGTGGCACAGCGGTTTGGACTTTTTTGAACCAGAAGCACAAACCTCGGTATTTTTAAAAGGACACTTTTTTTTTCCTGTTGGGTAGTGGACATTTTGGGAGAATTTTTTTTCCCCTCTTCTTGTCTCTCTTCTATTTTTACTTTTGCTGCCTAGGGAAAAAGGCATGCAAGGAGTTTAAGTGGCAAAGCCAGGGAATCCAAAACAAGCAGTTTATTTATTTTTTTTCTAGCTTTCATGGCAAGGGGATAGCTAGGCCAGAGTAGGGCAGGAAAGCAACCCACTGAAAGCGCCATGGCAGTGAGAAGCAAACTGCCCCCACACTCTGGGATGTAGTGACACATATCAGCAAAAGGGTCTGGCAGTGGAGAGGCAGAAAGGTCAGCGGTGAGCTGCCAGAGCTCTTCCCCACTGCAGACTGGGGAAAGGCAGGCAGGCAGCAGAATGCTACACTGTTACAAAGAGCAGGGCAGACAAGGAAGCACTACATGGGCAGGTAGAGAGCCTATGGTGTACATATCCACAGGGCTCAAGAGTGTCGCTACTCATCTAAGCCATGTCTCCCCATCTACACTGTTCTTTACACCTGAGCTAAAGGTGTGTATAGGTTATATACTCTACATGTAGCCAAAAAGAGTCTGTGGTGTAGACATATACTCTCTGCTGTGCCTCTAGAAATTCAGAATCTTGGCTTTCCCAGATGATGGTGCATCCTCCAGTTTCTCCATGCTGGCCAGAATCTCTTCAGTACTTCATTTTGCAGGGGAGAGGGAAGAGTTAAAGGAAGTCACTTTGGGGTTGTCTTCCATAGTTCCTGCAACCTTTCCCCAGATGGCTTCAGGTTTTTTACACCATTTTAGCCCTTCTAGCAAGTGTACAGGTCTCAGAATGGATATGTATATGTCATCCAGTGGCTTTTCTTCACAAGGCAAAATTCAGAAATATTAACACATAATAAGGTGATAATGATGATGAAGAAAACAAACACAAACACATCCAAAAAAACCCCTTGAAACATTTTGGTTCAAATTCTGGTATAATTTCTCAATTTGAATATTAACTTACTTACTCCATTATACAACGTTGGGGTAAGGGTTGCATATTGCAGCCCTTCAATACATTAACACAGCACATTTACAAAATAGACATGAAAACATTGTGCAGCTGTAAGAAGAACGAGTATACGGAAAGAAATTATATGCAGTGTGGAAGAAGAAACTACAATTTTAGCTAACAATAGAAAGAGTTTAGATATAAATTATAGCTAAATAAGGTAGTCAAGCGACTTTTGGAAACAAGCCTTTATAGAAGTTGAGAAGGTAGATCATTGCATCATTTCAGACATAAAAAATACCTCTTAACAAGGAAGAACATTGATCAAGAGGCATTTTAATTAGTCAGATATTGACTAGGATAACAGGAATGCAATTATAGAAAGGAACACTGTCTTAATGTTATGTGTTCTTCAGACAGGCTTGTCTTCTTCTCAATAGTTTATTGAACAGGCTTTATGATCAGAAGCAATTCTGGATGTATTCCTTAGAAATGAGCCAAGTATGATATATCAGTTTTAAGATGCGGAACATCTCAGAACAACTTATCATTTGATTTGAAATACTCATGCGACAATAATTTTACTAGAAATATTTCTGACTTTAAGAAACAAGGCTTTGAAAAAAAGTTAAATGACCTGAAGAACGTTGATTTGAATTTTATAATATATGAGAAATCTACTAAGGAGAAGTAGGAAATATAATATTTAAGAAACAACTGAGAAGGTGGTAATTGAAAAGCATCCCAAGCAAGTATCCTTGTGCTAAATATAACATAGAATAGCTTGTTGAGTTAAACAAAAAACCCTCATTCAAACTAGGAAATCCTCACCCAAACCAATTAGCAGCTATATAACGTCCCTTTAGCTGCAAAGATGACCTTTAAGTACCTCATTCTCCAAATCTATTTATGATCTTCCTTGCAAATCTTCTCTTAAATAAAAGCAAACCAAGGGAATGCTTGGGTTGTTCATCTCCTGCACTTGTTTGTTTGTTTGTTTGTTTGTTTGTTTGTTTGTTTGTTTTCCAGCTTATGGCCAGCTCTCAATTTTTCTCAGGTTCTGGGATCAGTTTAGAGGAAATAATACACATGACTTTTGTGCACCTGGGCCAAAATGGAAGAAAACTCTGAGGGGCACAATAAAAAATTTTTTACGTGTTTTAGGAAATGTCATTCCTTCAAAGATTGAGCTGAGGGTAAGGTCCTCTCTTTAAGAGTCAAAAAAGAGAGGGGCATCAAAATGCATTATCTTCTCTTGTATTCAAAAATCCAAGAGAATTTTCTTCTGGTTTCAAAGTACCCCTCAACATCAAAGCTTAGTACAGTGGTTTTCATGACCCAGTTATGTCCGGAAAGGGGCCTTTCTGGGTAGCTTCTTTCTAGAGTGTGCCTGAGGACCCCCACCCCAGCTGAAAGAAGCTGTCCAGAGGGACTCCTTTCAGCAGCAGCTGGGGTATGGGTCAGCAGGGACACTGCAGAAAGGTCTTCCAAGGCTTCTCTCAACTTTGTGCCTGGGGATCCCCCAAGCTGTGGCCGCTGCCAAATTTTAAGGTGCTGGCCACTTTTCTTTTGGTGGAGGGGGTTGCTGCATGACTGAGGAGCCAGGGAGGTGTGGCCAGCAAAGGTTGTCAACCCTGGGCCCAGAGCCAGGTCACAGGCATAAATGATTTTTTTTTTAACTGGGTCCTATGAAAAAAAGCTTGACAACCTCTGGCTTAGAATCATATGACAGGTTCCAGGTTGATAAGAGCTGTCTTCACAGGAGGACATCTCTCAAGAATCCACTGAAGTCAAATCCACTCCATAGTGATCAGAAGTCTTTGGATATATGAGGAAATTCTATATACTTAATTATGCAGGAGGTCCTACAAGACCATCATAAAGGTTTCTACAGGCCCCTGCAATCTATGGCTATGTCTACACCTAAAAGCTTAGTTCAGACTTGCTTAGTCCAATCTAAGTAGTTCAAACTTAGTTGGAACTAGCCATGTTTTCTTAGTTCGAACTATAAAAGCATGGCTAGTTCAAACTAAAAGTTAGTTAGAACTAAAAAAAAACACGGTTAGTTCTAACTAGCCACTAGTTTGAATTTATTTAGTTCGAACTAGCATGACTACATTACACTAGTTCAAACTAAATTTCAGAATAAGTTTGAACTAAGCAGTTAGTTTGGACTAACCAGCCGAATTAACTAGTTTGACCTAAGCTTTGCTAAACTAAATTTTTTTAGTCCGAACTAGGCAAAGCCTAGTGTAGAAAGGGCTCAAATCAGTTCAGATTAAGGCTCCTTAATTCGAACTAATTTGCTAGTGTAGATATAGCCTATTAGTCTAGAGTGCTATCAAAGGGAGTGCCTTTGGGCCTGTTCACACTAGAGCCTTAGGTCGATTTAACCTGTGTTAAGTTGACCTAATTACTATAAGGTTATATTTGGCAGTTATTAAGCCAACTTAAGCATTTGATAAGTTGACTTAATAACTCCTGCCCTGCAAGTCAATTTAAGCTTTTAAGTCAACATTACAGGGCAGGAAGTTCTGGGTCCTACCCCTGTCCCCGCCCCCTGTCCCAACCTGGGTCCCGATCTAGCCATGGGGCCCAATCTGGCCACAGCCGCCTTCACAAGGGGCTGGGAGACTGATGCACCTCCCATCCCCTTGTCACAGGTGGCAGCGGCTAGAAGCCAGCTCCAGCCACCTGCACAAGAGGCTGGGAGACAGTGGCAGAAGCTGGCAGAGAGGCACTGTGGGCCCAATCAGGCTCCCAGCCCCCCTCCACTGGCAGCGGTGGCTTGGAGCCAGCTCCTGCTGCTGGCAGCAAGTGACTCAGGGCTGAATTCAGCTCTGGATTGCTTGTGACTGCTGGCAGGAAGGTCAGCAGCCTGCCTCTTGCTGCAGGTGGCAGGAGCCAGCTCCAGCTCCAGCTCCCATCCACTTGCCTGCAGCACCCAGAGCCAGACTGGGCTCCAGGAGCCCAATTAGGTATGGGTCAGTGCTGCCTCAGGTATGTTAGCACTATGTCCATTGCTGGCATACTCTGAAGTCGACTTAACAAGGTCGACTTCCAGTGCCCTCTCCAGCCCCCTGTGTAGACATAGCCTTTCACTGCTCCAGTGGTTATCAGGTACCTCACAAGAAAAGGAAACGGAGTCATTAGAAGATCCAGCCATCAGATTTCACTGGAACTCATTGCAACTGATAAATCTAGATCTAAGGATCCCAATGGGATCCTCCTTGGATTCAGGGTGTGCAGACTGGCCCTCTGCATTGGATATCTTTCAGGTCTTGATACCCTAAGGCAGGGGTGTCAAGCATGCGGCTGGCAGGCCAAATGTGACTCTCAAACATCTTCCATCTCTCCTGGGACTGCACTCCCTCCCTAACACACACACACACACACACACACACACACACAGACTCGCCTAATGCTCTGCAATGACACGAGTGTGTCAGGCCTTGTGACATTACAGAGTGCTGGGTGTGTGCGACTGCGCTCTGAGGAATCACATTCTCCCTAAAAGAGGAAGAGTGGCATTGTGGACCACAATCTCCCCAACATAGTACTCCGCAATGACATAAGTGCGCTAGTATTTCGATTTACAGTATATACAGCCGACTTGAAGTACATTTTAGTCAAATCTGGTCTGCCATAGCAAATCTTTGACATCCCTGCCCTAAGAACTCTGCTAAAGGAGATGTCAAAGAACTGATGCCATCTTCAGTACTGAGAGCAGATCATTTTCCTGTTGTATCCATGAAGTAGATTAAACAGTGGCTGCTCAAGCTAAGGGCAAGAGTTGAGTCTGTTTAGTCCATATATTCTTTTTTTTTTTTTTTGATTTTGCATCATTTTCCATCACATAGCAGATGTAGTAAGGCTCATCATATGCCATCAGCTAATATTGTGAAATGTCATGCATTTAATAAAATGAAAGGGCAAAAAGTTGTAAAGGGTTTGCATTGCCTTGTTAATCAGCCCTTGAAAAAGTTTTGAAGAACTCAGGTGACTCAGATTGGGATCTGATTTTTGAAAACTATAATCTAAAGTGCCTGGAATCTAAATATCCTGACAGTTACGGAACTTGTGCTTTTAATTCCACCCTGAAATTTGTATTCCTATGTGCTTCAAATTAGGTTTCCCAACAAAAAATATATGGTTGGCAAAGTCAATTGTTTATCAGAGCACTAGCAGGTCTAAAAGAATCATGCAGTGAGAGGTAGTTCTCAAAGATCATCCCCCAACTTGCTCCAAAAGAAAGACTGTGACTAGGAAGTAAAGTTCACTTGGCAACTTCTAGCACTGGCTCTTAAAGAGTACCTCCTAACCACTAGGAGTCAGAGAAGGAAGCAAAGCTGGCAAAGACTTGGCATCACTCGGCACTTTCTAATTATCTTTATGAAACAGGAAGATAAAACATTAAGCAACACTACCAAGTGGAGAGTTTAACTGTCATTTCCTGCAGTCAAAATATACTTCAGTAGCCTTATCGTGGTTTAAATTTAGTGTTCCTCTCTGTATCATCTTTCCATACAGATCACATACAGTCAAATTCTGCAACCTTTAGCCACAGTATCAAGCACTTTTACAATTAGCTAACTTCAGTGGGATTTCTTATTTCAGTAAGGTATTCAGTGGCAGCGGGGTTGCAGAATCATACTTTTAATTGCTAAAGAGAACAAGGATCTCCTACAGTTCACTTTGATTTCTGCTTTATCAGATAGCATGGCAACGCTTGCTATTGATAACTGGATAACTTACAATACTGAGGAAAAATGGTTCTAAGCAGGCAATCACAGATGCTGTAAATAGCACAAGGAATAAAATCACATACAAAATGACATGATAATAAACAATAACCATATCTCTGATTCCTCTTTAGTAGCAGCCAAGGTCATCATTCATACAGCCATAAGTCATTCAGTAAGGTAGGAAACATATGAGTCCTGACATCAAAGACTTTTATTACTTTTAGTTCTGTTGTAAGACAGTTTACTAGGTAATAATGTCTAGATAATTACCTCAGTGGTCTGAGTTGATAAAAGGGACATGATTCACCAAAATGCACACAGTGATATGTAATTTTATCTTCCTGGATCACAGGGCTCCTGTCAGAAGATTAATCCTTGAAGGGCACAGGAAATGCCACATCACTTACCTTCCCTTGGGGTTGCCTTTAGACATGGGCAGGTTTTATTGCCTTGTCACCACACTTCAGTAGGTCACAGCCGACGACATCAAATTCGGAACAGACCACTGAGAAACAGGGCATACTCACCACAAACTATCATTAGATTATACCAAGACAATAAAAAAAGTAAACTTCTGTATCAGCCCTCAGACAAAATGGAGTCATATTAGGGGCTCAGGTTCCTGGAAAATTACTGGCCCAAGATGGAGTCTCAGGTTACATGACCATGTCTCATGCCCTTAAATGATTTGATGAACCCCAGAAGCAGCCATTCTTCCTGAGAGATCTCCAAGAAAGGTTTACTGGGCAAGATAAGCTTATTTTATAGTCCATTGTAAAAGATAAGTGTCCTTGATGAGCCATCAGTGCATAATATCTGGCCTTAATGTAAAATTCCTCTAAAGGTATTACCCAAGAATACAACACATGTATGTGGCATCAGTACCTAACTAATATTTGTAATTTCCATAACAAAGATAACATGCATATAAACAGGATATTTATGCTTTGCAAATCATAACTGTTCTATTGATGCCTTACATGACAAACTTCATATAACATTTGTTGCAGTGGAATAATGGTGGCAATATCAATGATACAAATAGTCATTAGAACAAACAAGGAGTCCCGGGGCACTTTTAAAGACACAAATTTCTTTATTGCATGAGTTTTTGTGGGAGAAAATCCCACTTCATCGGACCCTTTGAAGATGGGGAGCTTTACAGACTGGGAGAAGTATAAGAGATAGGATCAAGTCACCCAGTAACAGCAAATCAAAGCAGTTGTTAAGATTCAAAAACTGCGGAATAGCATATAGAGCAGGGGTGGCCAAATTTATGGAACTCAAGAGCTGCACAAGTCGATTATTAAACCTTTGAGAGCCGCACTGAGGCATATAGCCACATATTTTACCTACTGCAAAATTACTAAGCTTAAAATTCATTGCACTCTTTAATTTTATCATAAAAATGGGGCAAATATTGATCCAGTAACCTCAGATTCTAATAATTATTTAAATTACCATGAAACTAGGCCTATACAGTAAAAATTTAGCTGTTGCCAAATATAGAACACTACAGGCTTGTGGGATTTTTTTTTTTTTTTAATCTGAGCAGTAACTTGTCAATGCAGCAGGTAAAAGCTCTCTGAGATGCTGATTTCTAAGTATTGCACAAAGTTTTGAATTTCTTTGTGGAACTTATGATGCTTCACAGCAGTGAGTTGTGCCAAAAATTGAAAGTAATCTATGTTCAGTTTTATACTTTTCTCCTTTGTATTTTCATTTCTTAGTATTCCACATCATGTTTAGGACTTGTAAAACATGATTTTATTTTAACAACGAGTATGCTGCATTAGGGCCTATGAGAAAATCTAAACATGTTATGGGTTCTCTGACCATGTCATGCTTCTCTCCCCCACCCCCCGTTGCCACTTGCCTGCCGTCTCTTGCCACACTGCTACTTCTCTGCTCTTCCCAACCATGCCACCCTTCTGCCTCCCACCCCATCCCGGCACCTATCATGCCCCCACTTCCCTGACAATATTTCTGCCAGTAAACTTGTTCACTAAAATACTCATGAACAGTGAAGACAAAAGGTCTGAGGACTCAGACACAATTAATTTTAAAATGAGAGTAATATTAAGGGAAAATACTGCTCTGATCTTATTCCTGTGAAGAGATGCATGCAGGGACACCTTTCCAACTGTTCAGAATCACAACAGATCAATGAGAATTTATGGGGACAGAAAGTGCAAGATCAGAGCCTGTTTCAATAAGTGCTTTGGAGTCCATGCACAGAAGATACTATGGAAAAAATTCTATTGAGTTTATTCAGTTTGGGGTCAGGCCCTGTATAAATTCTAAATATCAATATTTGTTTTTTATAATACAAAGTAAAATCTTTACTGGTGAGAGATTTTTTTTCAGAAAGTTTACAACACAATTTTCTGTCCTCAGCCCTTCACAACAATTACTCTTGTCTAATGGACTCAGATACCTGTAGAGTCAGTCATGAAGACTGCACTGAAATATAAATAGATTTTGACTATGCAACAAAAAAAGAATTAATGCATGTTGAATGCTATTTAATCAGTAGAAGTATAGTGCTGCTATTGAACTTTGCAGTGAATGTAAATTATCTTGGTAATTGACTTAGTTATGTTAATAAAAAATTTCTTATAAAATAAATGTGCCAACAGTTCCTTCTTCAAACAGATGGCATACTGATGTCCCAGGCACACTTGTTCAATGGACTCAAGGAATTTTTTTTTTCCTAAAGCCAGTTTTCAGCAGTTGTCTAAATCTTAAGTCTAAATCATTTTGCATACTGACAATGAACCATGATCCATAATAAGTACTTGTAACATTCTTTAAATAGAGGGTTTTTTGACAGTAGTCAGTGGTTGTGGATGTAACACTTGTGTCAATTTTCAGTCATTTCTGATGATTCTTGTTTAATTCTTAAAATAGAAATACAAGAGAAATAATTTTGCATTATATTACAATATCTGGAAATGCCAGGTGATTTTAAAAAAGAAAATTAATTTACAATTGCTTTTCAGGTTTAAATTGCTAATTATCATCACTTATCTGTAGTTCACTGAAGACTTGTTCTTGATCAATTTATGTTGTCAGTTTTAAAAATATTTACCCAGAAAACAATATCAAAAAAGAAAAGTATTTTAAAAATCATGCACTGATGCAGTTAAAGACAGTATCATTATGCACACAGACAAGGAGGGTAGAATTAATATTTTGTGGGTAAACTGTAGAATCTGGCAGTTACTTGCTCTGAGTGCTTCTCTTTACACCTACCTGAGGAGGTTGCCTTTCCCTGCTGGCTCTGACAATGCTGCCCCTCCCCTCCCCGCTCTTACCGGGCTGCTTTTTTCTGCTGGTGAGGCTCTCTCAGTGCGGCCCTTCCCCTCCCTGCCCTTCTCTGACCAGGCTGCTTTCCCTGAAGCTCTCACAAGGCTGCTCCTCCGCTGCCAGCTCTCCCCATGCCTCTGCCTCTCTGCTGTCCCCGACCACTGCAAATTTGTCGCCCCTGGCTCCCGCTGTGCCGCACTTCCCCCCTGTGCTCTCCCGGGACCCGCAATTTTCCTTTAAAGAGCCACATGCGGCTCGCAAGCCGCAGTTTGGCCATGTCTGATATAGAGGAAGATGAGGTCAAATCACCTGTTGGTAATGAGAAAAGAATCCGTGGTCCTTATTGAGCCCTCAAGCATTACAGTCAAATTTGCATTTGATTCCAATTCTGTAGTTTCTCTTTGAAATTCAGTCTGTTATTCATTTGTTTGAGCACAGCTATTAACAAATCATCTTATTCATTCATATGACATCACATACATCAGGAAGTTACACAGGAATCCTGATAACCAACACTGCTTTTGGAATGTGCACTATGTGTTTGGGGGTCTGTAGGGCCCTGATAAATGTCTCAAATGGATAGGTGGTCTTTTGTTTTGCTCCCCCTGCAACCTCTCACTTTCATCAGACTTGTTAGTGATATTGGAGCAGGATCCCAAGTGGTTAATATGGAACAGAAGATGGTTAATGTAGAGACCTGGCCCTGTAGCATAAAAATCTGTTGTCAGATATTCTTGTACATTAGGAGCAGGGTTTAGGTTCAACTTATTTGTATATTATTTGCTCTTCGCAAAAAGTCAGTTAACTAAAGACTTCCTATGAACTGTTTGTGAACAATCCATACCTCAAATATGGGTAATTTAATTTACCAACTTCAGTACAAATATTGGGGCTGTGCAAGTTGCCATACCAGCACATCTGTTGTGATCTTCACCCCCCAATAACCATTTTTTTAAAAAAAATATCTTCTCTTTTGTTTTTTTCAGAAAGAAATGGGATATGTAATCTGGATGGCAACCCCAGCCCAAACAGGAACATGTGACATGAGGCACCAAACTACAACATCCATGGCGCAGGGTAGCAGCATAGCCAAATCAAAAAATTTGGGCTTGCTGCATTTGGCTTCCACAAACCAATCTTTTTGAAAAATATTGTGTTCTGTTGAGAACCTAATTTTCTACCAAAAAAGAATTTTGACAGAAAATTTTCTACCAGCCTTACTTTTTCACATTTCCATTTATGTCACTTTTGTCTTGTCCTCTTTTAGTTTACCCTGCTGCCCAGGATTTCACATTCAGCTCTCCAGTGCAGCTCTCTAACCAATGCAAAACAATGTGCACAAATAATTTATTATCATTTGATGGAAGCTGGTTGCTGGGGGGGGAAAATACTTGTTGACCAATCAGTTGACCAATTTGTTCATCTGGTACCATCACAACCCCTCTTTTTCTTCCATTCAGCAATTCTCAGACACAGAAACCACTGCATTGTAATGACAGTGCTTTTTAAAAGAGCTAAGCTGAAAATTTTTGCACGATTTGTATGCTGTCAACTATCGCTTCCTGTAGTGTGAACTGTTGTGTGCTAAATTATCATTCCTGCTGTAACTTCAGTCAATTAGTCTCTTCAAGGCCACTTCATATATGCCTCTAATGTAATCATTCCATAACAGAGAAGTATATCTAGTGATTAGAGAAAGGGATTGTCACATAGGAGATCTGGATTCTATTTTTTTTTCCCCCCTGCAGCTGACTACAGCACAAGAAATTCAGGTCTTTGTTTCAATGTACTTTTTCACAGTAGCAACTAAGAAGGGCATCAAATGCAGAAGATTGACTGGGCTCACTTATTCCAAATACAAAAGCAGTGCCTTTCTCTCCTTCCTCTTGGTTTCTTTTTATTTTGAAACTGTTTGCACATGTGGGCACCAGGAAACATTTTTGTTTTTCTAATGAATCTGAAAAATCTTCAGTTTTGCCTCCATCTGCCTAAAAGCTATTTTCATTAGCACATTGCCATACTTTATATGGCCTGAAAGCTTCCCTGTTACTATACAAATCTGGTAGCCTCACCCACTCCCAATCTCCCCCCCCCCCTTCTCATATATAAGAGGCGCTTCTTACTTATTTTTTAGTTTCTTTACTTTGTTTACTTATTATATATTTTTAAAGTATCAGTCCTGTTGTTTTTTGCCAGCAACATGGTGGGTGGGACTGGGAGCTAAAGTATTTTAATTTTAACAGTACACCTGCTTTTCTGTAAATGCCATCACCAGCCTGTTTCTCTGTGAGTAATTTAGCAGCTGATTCACACTCACCCACAGAGGTATCTTTGTTCTTGCTGGAATCTGGCATTTTCAATGTTTAAATAAATTCATTCTTTCAGAAGAAAGCCACTTAGAGACTGATTTTTCTACCTCAGCTGTTACTGAGTACAAATCACTGTGAGGCCTGATCTTTCAAACCTTAACATGCATAAACTGTTGCCACTGATGGGAATATTCACGTCATTCAGAGGAGCCATGTTCTACAAGACCGGAAACTCTAAATACAGCACTACCTCTGAACTGTCACTAGCCAATGGGCCAGGTGGTAAAAATTAAATATAGGAAAGCCTCAAATGTTATTACTAGTGAATTAGTATGATTAATCATCACACATAGGAAAGATTTCACTGAATGTCTTTCACTGGATCCATCTACATTACATCTTTTTGTAACTGGGAAATAACATTTTTTGAAAGTTTTAGCTAACTATTATGCTGGCCTCTGTGAGTAGAGTTAAGAACATATTTTTAAAAGATGATTTGGTGATGGCAACATAGTAGTTTCATAAGGGGGAAGTGTTCCTAATGTTTAGATCAGTCGATTGCCTTCCTGCTATGCTAGCCATTGTGAATGGGTTAGCTGAAAACCAATAAAGCTATGTTGTAAAGAGATCCTTAGCTTTAGGAGACACTGAATTGTATATGCAGGCTGTACCCTTAACTGATATTGAATAGATCAGTGGGACTCTTCAAAGCAGGTATAAAATTCCATGTTTGATGTGCCACTGGGCCCCCAGACCACCAACCAAAAGTAGAGAAACTTAACTGAAGGCCATTCAAAGAAAGGAGAAGGAATCATTAAACGTGGGTCCCAGTATAGCGGACTCAGGGAAAATTCTCTAAGAATATTAGAAATACCAGGGGCAATTTCTATGTTTTAAAAAGATCAAGAGATTTTAAAATTAAAAAGGAAAAGACTGAGCCTGCCTACTATTTTTCTGGAATTCTCTTTGGATGAAATACACCCCAAGACAGGGGGAGTGAAAAATGTCAAAGACTAGTTAGCTCTCAGGTCAAATTTTGTTCTGAATTACAATATTGAGAACAGAGGGGAAACACCATTAATCCAAAACACACATGGTGCGTTAATCCTAGCATGGGTCCTCTCATTAGATCCTTGATGTCAGATTCTGCCCTAATTTACAACCTGTGAGCCAGATTCTCTGGTTTTGTAAAGAGGGCTAGCTCCACTGAACACAAATAAACCTGAATCAGTTTATACTAGTGGAGGATTTGACTAGATAGTTTACAAACTGCACAGCCAGCATGAAAGCAAACTCTTGTAAATTTGTAACCTACAGAAGTTGAATTCAAAAATGCATTTGTGACTAGATAGGATTTTGATTCTGATCAGTCTTATAGGGCTCCATAATGTTAGTATGGTTCAAATGTGAAAGTCTTAAGTGTTTGGTGACATTTCATTCAAGGCTTTTATATGCAGAATGCCCCTAACCATGAAACTTCAATTTAAGTTTATTATTATGGACCAAGTCTAGCTTAATAATTTACAAAGAAAATAATGAAAGATTTGATCTTCATGACAGACATTTACCATGTAAAATTTTGCCATAATATTTTATTTAAACTTTTCTTTTGATTCAGTTTTACTCTGTGCATCTCCCTAGAACACGATTTAAGAATTACTCTATCTTTTGGGGCGGGAGTGGGGAGGGAGGGAAGGTTAGGGATTGAAAGTGTGGGGGCCCAAATTACATTCTCTAGTTATTTTAGATGGGCAAACACTGAATAAAGTATTTGCTCAAAGTTCAGAATCAATTATTTTAGCCTTTGTTTTTTTCAGTCATGCAAGTTTGGCATTTTACTTGTACAAATTCATGCAAAAAAGCAAATGATAAGCTTACATGCTTGGATACTCATGCATAGAGAATTTAAAACTCAGACACGCAAGTATTCACACAAGAATGGCATATTTTATATGGGAGAAGACACAGTTTGACACACAGTAGAACTTATTCACAGAGGCAATTAAATGTGCAATACAAGAATTTAATCACACTCTTTGCAGCTAAGATGTGGCATGCACATGCAATTACATGGTGTCAGTGAATACATGACTTCTAGTACATTTTCTATGGGATGCAATGCTCCTTGACACAGTAGGACAAGATTCTGAAAGACTAGCAAAAACCTCAGCATTTCTTTAATAACTAATTCTGTTTCTTCATCTGCTTCATCAGAAGTCATTCCTATTTCATTTTTTCCCTTTTGTTTTCTCTCACCTATTACTAGACTTGATAATAACAAAATATAGGACTTTATTAGATGAGAATCCTTTTATTTACACACCTAGAGATGTAAAGGGAAACATGGCAGAATTAAAGATTGGAACACTTTTCAGCACTGCATCCATTAATTTAGGCTAAAGTTTCAAAGTCTGTGGTTGACAGCCCACCACGTTCCTGTTGAATGTGCTAGCCAAACATAGAAATCTTACAGATCTTTGAAACTGCACATCAGTGGAGCAATGAAATGCTGATATTATTCTGAATGCTACATATTCACCATTTTCATGCATTTATCATCTTTTATGGAATTTAGCAGAAATGAAAGACCTATTTATTAATCAAATAGTTAAAAAATTCATTGGTAAGATAGAAGTAAAGTCTCCATCTCTGAAGTATCCAAGCTCTATTTATATAGTTAAAAAACTTGTATCTGCCTGAGCTCCCCTTTATTTAGGCTTCAAGTGGATCATTCTTGATATTTATCAATAGGAACACCGTGCTGTAAGATGGCCCAGCAATTGGGAAGATATGTGTTTCATTTATTCTGATTTCTGCCACAGTAAGTTGTTCAGCCTCCTGATTTTCACAGTGCCCTGCCCCTAACCATTGACAGTTTTTTTCCAGGGACAATCAGCTATCACATCCCAGATGAGCACAGCTGACAGCGTAGCATTCAGAGAAAAAGGTAAGGATGTCAATTAAGTAAAGTGATGTGGCACGTGGCAATTATTATCAGATTTCAACTTTCTAAATGCATGTCACTGAATTACCGAGAGGATGCAGAAAATATAATCTTTACAGTTAGTGTAAGAGAAAAGCTAAGGGAAAAAAAAACAAAACAAAACAAAAAAACCTGGCTTCCTAGTAAATCCATTTCTCTTCTTTGTTCAACATCTACTTCTATTGATCACTATCAGTGCTAAAAAATAGCTTGAAGCTGTGATCCTGAACTGATATTTAATTAAAATACAGATCTATTCTAATTGTATGGAAAACACAACACAGTTCTGTATGTAAATAATGTCAACAGATGATGGGTAAGAGAAGAATTGAAAATAAGTGCTAGCAAGTTTGAAAAGAGGCCAAGGAGCAATTCATGCAGAGAACAGCAATAATTAAATTCTGTCTCCAATTTATTATTAAAGTGGATTCTATTCAGATTACACTTCAGTCTAAAAACTTTTTTATTTGCTTTTGTCGGATAAGGAACTTACATGAACAGCATCCCACTTTTCTAATCACAGAACTGATGTTTACTGTATTTTTCCTTTCCTGCTTTCCTTAACTTGGCCTCTGTATTGAACTTAAGGCTGTGAACAGATGGTTTGCTAATGAAATACAAGCTCCACCCACATTTCATACTGGTGCAGCATATTTCAATGGTTTCTCCCAGGTAATCTAGAAAAGTGTGATGTGGATCCTTGATGGTATTCATTTTAAGAGCTATGAAATATGGCTGTACCAAAATGTGAAGCCCGTTTACCCTGTAACCGCTACTTGGCTATGTCTACATTGGGGGCCCTTTGAAGTCGTCTTAACAAAGTCAACTTTAAGTCAACCTTGTTAAATCAACTTCAGGGTATTTCTGCACTCGACACAGTGTAGACATACCCCAAGCTCAGGGCTTGGCTCCGCCCCCTTACCCACCCAAGGTTCTGATTGGGCTCCCAGGGCCCAGTCCGACTCCAGGGCCCCAATCCTTGCTGCAGACAAGGCATTTACCCCTGGCAGCAAGCGGCTGGGAGCCTGATCCAGCACCAGGACCTTGAAGCAGGTAACTGAAGACCTGATACAGCCCCCAGCCCTTTGCCACATGTGGTGAAGGCTGGGACCTGGCTCCTGCCACCAGCGCCAAGCAGGTCCAAGACAGATCTGGCCCCAAGTCACTTGCCACAAGCAGCTTGGATCTTGATCTGGCCCTGAGCCACTTGCCACCACCAGAAGGCGGCTTGGCAGCCTGGTCACTTTCACAGGCTATTCCTGATCTCAAGAGTAGACTGTGAAATTGACCAGGCTAAGTCACTGGGCTGTCTCCCCAGTGGCAGCATGTCTGCCATCAGAAGACCTGCCAACTGAGATCAGTAGTAGCCTGTGAAATTGACAAGACTGCTGAGTCACCTGCTGGTGGCAGCAAGCAGCTCAGTGCCGGATCAGGTTCTGAGCGGCTTGAGGCAAGCAACTTGGGGCTGGACCTGGCTCCAAGTCACTTGCTGCCAGAGGTAAATGCCAACTCCCAGCCGCCACCTGTGGCAAGGGACTAAGAGCCGGATCCAGCTCCCAGCTGCTTGCCGGTAGTAACTGGGGCTGATTCAGGACTCCAGGGCCAGATTGGGCCCTGGAGTGGGGCAGGGTCCTGGGACTTCCTGCCCTGTAAAATCAACTTAAAAGCTTAAGTCAACCTGCAGGAGTTATTAAGTCAACTTAAGCAAGCACTCAAATCAACTCAATAAATTCTAAATATAGCCCTGGAGTTGCTTAAGTAGACTTAAGCCTGGTTAAGTTGACTTAAGCCTCCAGTGTAGACGTAGCCCTTCTTATTAAGACCTATGGTGATAATTGGACTTGCAAGCTTATCCTAATGGTGAAGCTTGCCTGTGGAAAGTGAAAGTTCATAAAACATCATAGAAACCTAAAACAACAAATGCCAGTGGGAAAACATGCAAAAAGCAGACAAAGATTGAATTAATGCAAGCAGAAAATCTACCTGCTAGAATTCAAGACCTGTGCTAAAACTATGGCTTGGAAACAAGAGAAGAGGAAATCAGTCAAGAAAGAATGGGCTTTCCATCCTTTTGAGATCAGTGAAAAAGAGGGAAGGAGACTCAGAGGAAAATTGGTGTTGGAAGCAAAAGGAAATACAAGCACATTTAAGAGTGGGTTCAGTGACATCCCCACTTCCAGGAGCTCCTGTTGAACCCCAAACACCAGCTAGGACATGAGACTCCATTTTCCTGCCTTTACCCCTCTACACTTTACCTTCCCAAAATTATTGTTCTATTTCTGAACCCTCTCCTTTTTCCTTCTGTCAGATAAGACTCTGGTTTAGCTGGCCAAGACTACATGTTTTGCTGTAAGCGTTGGGACCAGAAAGGCAAGTGAAAGCAATGTCATAAACAGCCCAACAGGGGTACAAGTTTGCAAAATCTTGGAGTTGCAGTTAAAACTGTGTGCTGGCCCTGCACTTTTGCAGGAGCAAGACTGTAAAGGTATGTCCACACGTCTCTTTTATTTCAAAATATTATTTCTAAATAAAAAAGATTAGGTCCACATGACATTTTCTTATTTCAAAATGACGGGCTCTGTCATTTCAAAGTAAGAACCATCATTTTGAAACAGCTTAAACCCCATTCATTTCTAAATGGCTGTTATTTCAAAATGGCTATTTCAAAATAACACCGTTTGGACATGTTGTTTTGAAACAACACCATTGTTCCAAAACAACTGTTTCGAAACAACATGTCCAAATGGCCTTATTTCAAAATAACCATTTCAAAATAACAGCCATTTCAGTAGGAGGCTTTCCCTTAATTCGAATTAACTTATTTTGAAATAAGGACTTTATTTTGAAATAACTCATTTCAAAATAACTTATTGTGAAATAATGATGTATGTGTGGACATAGCCTATATGAAAATCAACACCAAAGATAGAAGCAGTTTGCTCTTTCTTCTTTTCAGGTATGGGTACTTATCTTGTTTTGTCCTCTAGAATACTGTTGTGCAAACTTTCCAGTCACACCCCCTTACCATTCATGGAATTTGTCACGATCACTCCCCACCCCTGCCGCACACCCTTCTCCATTTTTTTATAATATAATGTAATCCCATATTTCTGCAGTGATGCTGGCAGAAGCACTGTCTTCAGAACTGGGTAACCAGAGAGTGACAGCTGCTGTGAGGGAGCCCATGTTGCTAGTGGCTTGTACTGAATAATTTTTAACCCTACTCCTGTCCCGCTACACAATATCCATTCTATTTTATTGCAGTCCTACTATTATAGCAACAGATCCTCTTGGGCCCAATTTTTTTGTATACATCCCCACCCAAGAACCTCTTGCATTTCCCCAGTTTGTTTCTTGCCACTGTAGGAAATAGGATCTGGATAACATCACCATTTACAACAACTTCAGTGCATCTCAACAAACTTTTTTTTTGGGAGGGGTAGTCAATGACCATGTTTTGTGCCAGCCAAAACACTGCTGAATAAGTTATTTCCTGCTAAAAATCTCTCCAGCTAGAGAAAAAAAGAGAACAAGGGATGCCATTAAAATTAAAATTTCACTTTTTGCACTTGGAAATGTAATGTATTAAGTGTTTTCCCTTCTTCAATAAAGGGATTATAGGATTTTCAATAACATGTAGGCCATAGTAATAAGCCAGCTGAAGTCTCTGTATACCATCCCTGAACCTGGTTTGGCACAGCAACAGTTAAACCCTTTAACTCCTTGGACCTATAGATTTCATCTACATTAATAAAACAGACAACCATGCTCTTTCATGGTCTGAACACATTTCTAACCCTGCCTAAGCAAGCTTATTGAATTGCATTTACAGATAGCAATCGTATCTGAAGAAAGATGATTGTCCGAACTGCCAACCCAACCATAAAACAGTAGGTAGATCTTCAGCTTCTCGGCCTGGGCAAATGACAAAGAAATAGTATTCAAGGGGAATTCGTCTTGGAAGAGGGTGAGGGCAACCATCACCACATGCTGGGAAGAAAAGGAGGAAGGATTCTGCTTATCCTAAAGCACTGACAATGATTGGACTCATAGAAGAAGTAAGCTCAGACCAGGGGAGGTTGTGTTTTAAGACATGTTATTTTGCAAATATCTACCTCTAAAGATTTGTAAAACTAAAAGCAGAGCAGTTAAGAAATTCCTTTGCTAAGCCTGTGCTCCTTACATCTCTACCACATTGTAGCCTGGAAGGAGTTCTGAGGGGAGAATCTATAAAGAAATGGAGGGGGAGGCTCAAGGACTATGTCTACATTGTGGGGGGCCCCTGGAAGTCAACTTAACAACGTTGACTTTAAGTCGAGCTTGTTAAGTCAACTTCAGTGTATGTCTGCACTGGAAACAGCGCAGAAATACCCTGGGCCACCCCAACCATTGCCCTTCCCTGGTCCTGACTGGGTTCCCGTGGCCCCGTCCAGTACTGGGGGCCACTGGTAAGTGGCTGGGAACCAGCTACAGTTCTCAGCCCCCTGCTGCAGGCTGCAGGGCTGAGAGCCGGCTTCTGCCACCTGTGGCAAGGGTCTGTGAGCCTGATCGGGCTCCCAGCCACTTGCAGCAGGTGGCAGGGGCTGGAAGCAAGGGACTGGGAGCCTGATTGTGCTCTTAGCCCCTCTCCACAGGTAAAAGGCTCTGGTAGCTGGTTCCTGCAGACTGCAGAGAGAGGCTGGGAGCCCAATCTGACCCCCAACCCCTAGCTGTAGGCTGTGGGGGCTAGGAGTCAACTCTGATCCTCATCTGGCCACAAGTTGCTTGCCATGGTGGGCAGGCAGCTCGGAGCCTGGTCAATTGAAACTGATCAGACTCCAACTGACCAGGCTCCGAGCTGCTTGCCCAGGGTGGCAAGCAGGTCATGGCCAGATCAGGCTTCGAGCCCTTTGCAGCAAGGAGCTCAGAGCCAGATCGGGCTCCGCACACCCCTGGCTACCAGCATCAGGAGCTGGTTCCTGGGCCCCTCAGCTTGTGACAAGGAGCTGCAGGCCAGATTGGGCTCCCAGCTCCTCACCACAGGTGGCAGGAGCCAGCTCCAAGCCCCCACCACCTGTAGCGGGGGCTGGAAGCCAGATCACAGAAAAAAAAATCAGTTTTGGCCAATCCAAACCTATATGGAATTTGACCCAAAATCATGAATAGTTTAAGTGGAGGAGGAGAGGGGGACTAGTTTGGGTTAATTACACAAGGGAAAACAAAAAATGTGAGAATGACTAGAATCCAGTGGCTAGGGTATTCACAGTTAGACACCCAAGTTCAGTTTCCTGCAAAGTGGAACACCTTCAGAGAGGGAGGAGACCCACTCTGTGATAACCCTAGGGTTAACTTTGGCACTCTCCTTAGAGGGAGAGAGACCTCGATTCAAATCCGTACCAAGTGGGCCATATGTTTTAAGAAGTACTGAGGCAACACCATTAGCCATTTCATAAATCTAGCCTTTTAATAATTCCTGGAAACAAAATAAAGTTGTTCAAGTTGGACTACACATTTTTCAATCCATAGTAGATGTTTCTAATTCAGCCCCTGTTCCCCAAGTTTTTGGAGTACATTCAATCTGAACCCAATTGTTTTCTGATTTTTTTCAGAAATGCCACTAAACTATCAGTTATTTTCCCAGAAGGAGGTCCCATATTCCAAGCAAAAACTCAGACAAGATTATTCCCTATAGAGGCAATGGTAGAAAAAGTAATTATACTCTTCCCAGATACAGTGGGCTTAGAAGCTAGTGAGACCTAGTCTTTAAGTCCACTTACACCAGACTAGGCACAGTGTGGGTAGTGAGCTGGGTTGTGACACTGTGCAAATGGCTTGGGACTAACTCCTGCTTCCTTATGTTTTGATTCCATGCCATAGGATGAATGGATAGTTATAAAAAAAAGCAAGGAGTCTTGTGGAACTTAAAGACTAACAGATCTATTTATCACATGAGCTTCGATGGGAGAAAATCCCACTTCATCACATGCTTTGAAGAGCTCTTTAAAGTGTCTGACTAAGTGGGATTTTCTCCCACAAAAGCTCATGTGATAAATAAATCTGTTAGTCTTTAAGTGCCACAAGACTCCTTGCTTGTTTTGCTTTACTAGATTAAGACGACTGCCCCTTTGGAACTTGGATAAATATAATAATGCCTAGAGGCACCAACTGAGACCCAAGGCCCATTTTACTAAGCATTGTATATACATTTAGTCAGAAACATTTCCTGACCCTGCAGACCTTACAAACCTGGGGCCAGATTGTAGCCCATCCTCTACACTTGCTTAAAGAAGTTAAGTAAAGTATCTCCTTTAATCCCTTCCACTTGTATATTACACTTCTCTTACTTGCGCATGGGTGGAAAGAAGGCTTCACAGAGTCTCCGCGTTACTCAGATGGATAGGTGTGGGTCCGTCTGCAGAAGGTTCAGAAATGGACACATACATTCTTCCCTATCTGCTCACATTTTCCTTTGGTACATACCTACAGTTTATCATTTTTATCCATCACCTGTATAATTGTTATTTACAATGCACTGAGAAAACAAACTCCCTTGAGAGCAGTCTGTTACATAGCAAAGTGAAACAAAAGCCATCAGACTAGGGCAAAAAGGAAAAATGGCCAGGGGTTGAAGTAGTGTGGTGTACATGTTTGTTCTGTCATATGTAACTCTTCACTGCTAAGCACATAAGAAGAGGAGGACACTTGGGGTACGGCCACACACACTCCTTATTTCGAAACAACAGAGGTTGTTTCGAAATAAGAAGTGCCATGGCCACACGACGCACGGCCATTTCGAAACAAGCAAACCGCTTGTTTCGAAATGGCTGTGGTTGCTTCGAAACTGCTTAAACCTCGTTGCATTTCAAAACAGCATTGTTTCGAAACGGTTGTTTTGAAACAACGCCAACGGGACATGCCGTTTCGAAACAATGGTTGTTTCAAAACGAGTTGTTTTGAAACAACCGTTTTAATGGCCGTGTTATTTCGAAACAACAGTTGTTTCAAAATAACCAGCTGACCTTCCTCCCAGGGTGCACAGCACCCTGGGGGAACTTCCTGCCAGGGCGTGCCTGTTAGGCTGCGTGGCAGGCAGGGCTGTAGGAGGCAGCCATGGCCCAGCAGCCAGGCCCCTCAGCCACAGGACGCCGGAGGGCCCCTGTGTGGACACAGGAGGATGTAACTTGCCTCCTGGGCATCTGGCGGCAGCCAGACATTTTACAGAGGTTCCAGGACAGCCACTGGAACCGAGACATTTATAGCGACATCGTGGCTGCGATGTCCCAAGGAGGGCACCCCCGCAGCACGGAGCAGGTGCAGAGCAAAATATAAACACTCCGGCAGGAGTATGCCCGCACCTGGGATGCCCGGGCACTGCAGGGGCCTGGGAGCCAGGCCATGTGTCCATATTTTGAGGCCCTGGATGGCTTCCTGGGCACACAGCCCAGCGGTGTCCCCGCTGCAACTGTGGACACCTCCGGGCGGCATCAGAGCCCCTCGTCAGGCCCGGAGGCAGCCGGGTCCGAAGTCTCTGTGGGGGGACCTCCAGCCTCACCACCACCAGCGGTGGAGGCCAGCCCCACCACCCCGGAGCTGTTCATCGCCATGGAGGCAGGGAGCAGCACTGAGGAGCAGGGGCCCACCACCACCCCAGGCTCCAAGTCAGACCCCGGGACATCTTGGTGGACCTCCGGAGCCCCCGTGGGTAAGTAGCCCCCCCCCACGGAGGCACACAGGGCTGGGCCTGTCCAGCAGGTCCCAGGATGGGTGGAGGCCAGGGCCGGGCACTGGGGCAGGTAGGGCCCAGGGTTCGTGGGCACAGAGGGGCCCCCTGGCCACGGGTCCCACAGACACAGGTGGCACCGGGGACAAAGGCCCTTGTGTGCCGGGGGGTGGTGACCAGGGACTGACTGGGAAAGATGCAGCAGGATCTTGGGTGGGGTGGAGAGCAGGCAGGGCACACCACTGGCAAGTGGCCTTGGAAGAATTCAAGTGCAAGGCGTGGCTGGGTCCAGTTCACCCTTGTGGGCACCACGAGCATGTCTGCCTCCAGGGTGCAGTTCCCAGATGTCTGGCAAAAGGAGACCATGGTCTCCTTTCTTCTGCTCTGTTCTTCTTTTTATCCTCCCATTCTCTGTCTGGCAGGCAGTTCAAAATACAGGGGTTTGTCAGGCGTTTTCCCAGAGGGGCTGCAGGATCCTGGACTGCCAGAGAATACTGATTTATATGGGAAACTGTCCCAGGGCACCTTAAACCCTGATGACTACCTCAACCAGACAACCTTCTTGCCCAGGGTCCTCCAATGTCCTCCGTCGGGTACTGTCCCGGCCTCCTTCCGAGGCTTTGGGGCCAGGAGCCCTACCCCAGGGCAATGTCCCATGGGATCCTGGGACCCACTGACAGTCAGGGCAGAGGTGTGTGCTGCAGACAGGTGCACACAGATGGGACTAGCAGGCGGCAGGGGCCAACTGTGTTTTTTGCGTCCCTGCAGCACATCGCAGAGCCCCTCCCTGAGGACCGGCACCCCCACCCGGACCCCACCGCCCAAGCCCCAGGACACTGTGGCGACAGCAGAGGGCCCCCAGGACCCGCAGTGAGCTCCTGGAGAGCTTCGAGGAGCTCAGCCAAGACATGCACGCTGCCACCCAGGCCTGGAGACGGGAGCAGGCGCAGCAGCAAGCGGCTGGGCTCCGTGCCCTGGAGCGCCTCACAGGCGCTGAGGACAGGGCAGCGAGGGCACTGGAGGTCCTGGCAACAGAGCTGCCACCTGCCATTGTCCAGCAGGCCGCAGCCATCCGGCAGCTTGCAGAGGGCCTGGCGCCCCGACGTCGCCAGGAGACATCGCCGCCCCAGCGAGGACAGCGGGCGGAGGGCAGCCGTGGGCACAGGCGGGGCATGCCACCCCCCCGGACCCTTCCACAGGCCTTGCCTAACGCCCCCCCACCCCAGGAACTCTTCACCCCAAGTCCCCTTCCAAGTTCATGCTCCATCCCCCAAGTCCCCCTTCAAGTTCATGCTCCCTCCCCCAAGTCCCCCAAGTCCCCCTCCAAGTTCATATTCCCTCCCCCAAGTCCCCTCCCACATTGATGCTCCCTCCCCCAGACCCCCCCCCAGATTGCCCCATTCCATATCACCCCCATCCCTTCCCTTGTTGTTAATAAACCCCTGGAACGTTATTCGTGGTTGTCTGTGTTTGTATTGGGGGGGAGGGGGTTGGCAGTGTGGGTGGATGGGTGTGGGCTGTCTGTGGGTGGACGGGGGAGATGGTGTTTTGGTGCAGGGCAGGCATGGTCCTCAGTCTTCCTCTGCGGCGAAGGTGAGCCGGAGGGCGTCGCAGATGGCGAGGGCTCGTGCAGATGGCTGCTCCCGAGTCGGCCGTGATCTTGGCTGTTCATAGTCCCTGGCAAATGCTTGGACCTCAGCCTCCCATGCGAGTGGGATGGGTTCCCCCTGCTGTTCACAAAAGTTGTGTAGCACTGCACATGCCGCAATGACTTGCGGCAGGCTCCATTCAGCAAGGGGAGGCAAGTTAGCAGGCACCGCCACCGGGTCTTGAGGCGTCCGAATGCCCACTCAACCACCTGTCGACAGCGGGCCAGGCGGCGATTGAACAGCTGCCGGCTGTGGTCGAGTGGCCCAGCGTACGGGCGCATTAGCCAGGGCCGCAGGGGGGAGGCCGTGTCCGCCACTATGAGGACGGGCACCTCTATGCCCCCAAGGTGGATGGTGTGAGGGGGGAAGTGGGTGCCCGCCTCCATGCCCCGGTACAGGGCGGAGTTGCGGAGGACCCTGGAGTCATGGGCCCTCCCTGGCCATCCCACGTAGCAGTCATGGAACCAGCCCCAGTGGTCCACAAGGGCCTGCATAATGACTGAATGGTATCCCTTTCGGTTGCGGTACACCGCAGCCCTGTGGTACGGGGCACGCACAGGGATGTGTGTGCTGTCCAAGATGCCAGCACAGTTTGGAAAGCCAATGGTTGCCATCCCGGGCATGGTGTCCTGCAGGTCCCCGCATCTCACCAGGCATCGTAGGAGGACGTGATTGATGGCCCTGGTGACCTCGAGGAGGATGGTGCCGGTGGTGGACCTCCCGATGCCAAACGGGTGCGCCACTGCCCTGTGGGACTCCGGGGTGGCCAGCTTCCACAGGGCGATGGCCACTCGTTTGTCCACCGGGACGGCGGGCCTCGTGGGGGTGTGGTGCAGGTGCGCGGCGAGTTCGCCCACCAGGCGGGTGAAGCTGGTCCTGCTCATACAGAAGTTCTGGCGCCAGAGGTCGTCGCCCCAGGTGTGCAGAATGACCCTCTCCCACCAGTTGGCGCTGGTCTCACGCGCCCAGATGTGGCGGGGCACGGGGAGGGGCAGGGGCAGTAGCTGAGCCCTACGGCTGAGCTGGATGTGTTCCTCAGGTAGAGGCCAGTCCTCCTCGGGGTCTACAAACAGAGTCTCCCACAAGTGCCGGAGACCCTCCATGCGCGAGGGGCTGGGTGCTGCACGGCGCTGTCTAGGCAGCTGAGCACTGTCCATGGCTTGCAGCGTGCTGCTAGCGTGGGTGGACAGGGAAGTGAGGTCAGGGCTGGCTTTTATGTGATTGGCTACCAACATGGCAGCCGATGTGGCCCAGAGAGGCAGCCATGTTGCCACACCTCCCATGCTCCACTGCCCCTGGGTCGAAATAGCAAGTCCACACTGTGGAAACGCTATTTCAATTCCCGTTTTTTGCTTATTTCGCGGACACCATTTTGTTATTTCGAAACAAGTTATTTCGAAATAACATGTTATATCGAAACAAGTTATTTCGAAATAACTTGTTTCGAAACAAGCACTGTGTGTGTGAATATAGCCGTGGTGAAAAAGGTGATGCATATGATCACATTGGGTGCGTCTACACTGGCAAATTAGTTCAAATTAAGGAGCCTTAAGTCGAACTAACTTTGGTCCCTGTCCAGCACAGACTTTCACTAGTTCGAATTAAGAAATTCCTTAATTTGAACTAATGAAAGCTTAGTTCAAATTAGTAACACATGCATTTAGTTTGAACTAAATGCTTAGTTCAATTGTTGGTTCAAACTAAGGACAGCGTAGACCAGGATTAAGCCTTAATTTGAAGTAAAGAAGTTTGAATTAGGGTGGTTAGTTTGAATTAACAAAGTGCACTCATTCAACTTAATGTTTAAGTCAAAATAGTGCACTTTGTTAATTCAACTTACTAAGATCAGGTTTAGGTCAAATTAAAGTCAAATTTATGAGTTCAACTTTGTTAATTCGAACTAAATTTTGTAGCAAAGATAGAGCCATTAAGCTGTAGGGGGCTGTGTGGCAATGAAAAAAAATTTTTTTTTTTCCCTTCTACACCTAATTTGGAAACAGACTCTCATAGAAAACCTGGTTCTCCTAGTGGTCCTGAAGCTGCATCAGCAGAATGTACATTAGATGAAGTTCCAGTCTTAAATTTTGTTGATATTTATAAATGTTTAAGTGACCTTTTTGACTTAAAAGGTTATCAGTTCTGTTTGGGAATCACTTAAAAGTCATTGCTAAATTACATTTTATTTTTCCTTCTTTATAACATAATTGGGTTAGACAGTAATTACAATGAATACTCTATGACTTTTATCTGTACTAGGACAGGGATGGCATGACCTTAGGTACACATGTCCAAAGTGGAATGTGATGTTGGCATATTACTGACCTGGAACTTGTTTCTCCTTCCATAGAATCTATAAGTAATTCTGACTTCACTCAAGTACTTGTACTGTATGTATCCTGCTGTCAGGGAATTAGTCTCCCACAGTCCACTCCTCAATTTTTATATATTATTATAGCTTAACTGACTTCAGTTGAGCTACAGTAATTTATATGAGATAAGGACCTCACCCATGAAGCATAGGGTGGAAGCATTTGACTGCCAAAGAGACCCAATATGATAGATGGCTTACTGATTCCAAGTGTTGCAGAGTCCAGGTTTCTAATGTGACATTGGATACAAAGAAGTGAGTTAACCAAACTTTTGAAGACTTAAAACAAAATTCCATTTAAGGGTGTTATATGCACAATGCAAGTCTGGGTGGATTTCTAATTCATGGGAGTTAATGTACTTTCTTTATTAATGATATATGTTCCCCAAGGCTTAATGATGAACATCTGCTAAAGCTGATTTGTGTTACCTGCTGCACACAGCAATTCAAGCCTTCCTTACTTCCCCCAAAATAAATTTTGTCTGTTCTGTGAGGAATGACAATTATCTTTCTTTTCGCTTCTTTGGAAGTCCTTGGTAACTCACTCATGCCTAAGGCTTTTTGAGTCATGAATCCTTCACCTTCATGACAAAAAGGTAACAGCATTCACAGGAGAGATGCTCAGCAGTTGCTGAATGGCAAGATATAGAACAGTAAACTATGAGCTGATGAAACACTGGAAGGATCAGCTCTTCACTCAGCTTTCCTCTCAAGGATATTGATCTTTCATGATATTACTCATCTACAGTGCTGCATTTCTCCAAATTAGAATTTGTGAGGAGGGGGTTCCTAAGATATAATAGACTTTGTATCTTTTTTCTGCACTGAATAGAAACAAAAACAACTAGAGACAGTATTTGTTAAATGACAATACTAGGGAAGCATGGTCAGCAGTGAGGAGTGGACAAATTATTATTACTAGCAAATTATTATTACTACCATCCTTTATCAGAGGGGATTGCAAGAACAGGTCAGGGAAATTCTGATTAAACATTTTTCCACAGGAAAATGCCAATTCAGTGAAAGCAAAACATGTTTATTTTGATGGCATTTCATTTATAAGAAGAAACAGAACAGAGCATTCTGATAAAGGTCACAATAGAATGTTTCTACCTGTAGAGAACAGAACACTTGTGGTTTTCCATTTCAAAATGACTTTATTTCATATATTATATAATAGTACTTTCAAAAGGTGAAATCAGAAAAAAAAAAGTTTCAATTTTACCTAAACATTTTGGTCAGCCTTTTTTCTTTTAATTTTATTTTGTGGAATTTTCTCTTTCCTATTCCATTTCAAAAAGAAAAAGAAATGCAAAATTGCAGTTTTCTGTGAAACTTCCAAATCTGATTCCCTTCCAGCTCTCATTGAAAGTGAATGTAATTTGGGAGAATGGCTGAGGGAATATAGTTAAACGAAATGTCCTTGGCTGTGTTCACACAGCACTCTTATTTCAAAACAACAGAGGTTGTTTCAAAATAAGAAATACCCTGTTCACATGACGCTTTAAACCCCATTTGGGGGCGAAACAACATTGTTTCGAAACAATGCAGTCTGAACTGCTATTTCGCTTTGAGCTTTTTTTCCTTAATTCGAATTAACAAACTGTTAATTCGAATTAATTTATTTCGAAATAAGGCATTATTTCGATACAAGTTGTTTCAACACAACTTGTATCGAAATAATGCCTGTGTGTGAACACAGCCCTTGTGAATCAGGACCATAATAAATAGCGCCAGACCTGGATGATTTGAATTTTTTGCAGTATAATTTTTAAACAAATTGGCTTGACCTATAGTCATACTCCATTTGTGCTTACTCTCTGCAGATGGTCTATTAATTAATGTAATGGAAGATATCATCACCAAAACAGAATTTTAAGATAATATTAGAGAATACTCAAGAATAGTGTATTTTGATTTTTCGCACTAGAGACCTGACTCCAGCAGTTATGCTAATCCATTCAGGGAACAGAGACATAGTAGGTGAACCATGTCTCAGTTAATGACAAGTGAAATTTAGAATAGAGTTTACAAAGAATTATTCACTGTAATTCTTTAGCAAGTAATTTAAACAATGGATATATTTGAAGGTGATGGGGGATCAGTCTTCTTAGACAATTTTTAAAGAGTCAAATTTTCCAAACAAGTTATTCATCACAAATTGTCTGTCCAGCTTCAAGTATCACAGTGCAGATGAGCTTGATTCTAATACCTGGATATGAGAGAAGAAGGATGAGGTAATATATTTTATTGGGCCAATTTCTGTTGGTGAGAGACAAACTTTTGAGCCTACACAGTTCTTTTTCCAGTCTGGGTAATTATTCACTATATTAGAGCTAAACTGGAGATGGAACAAATTGTTTAACATAAGTAGTTAACAAGTTCAAAGGAACACTCAAAGCGAAGGGGGCCGTTAACATCCCTCCAGTCACAAGGAAAGAAGGAAGTGGGGGACTATCTGGAGGAGACTGTTAGTGGGTTACAGATTATTGTAATAAATCATAAATCCAGTCTCTCTACTCAGTGCACGATTTTTATTGTCTAGCGAAGTTATAAATTTAAGCTCCTGGGCTCATCTTTGAAAGTGTTGTGCAAGTTTCCTTTGAAGATGAGAGAACTGATAGATCATATATAATATAGAGTGATTATTTTGTGAAAAGTGTTCACCCATAGGTGATGTGGTGTTTTGATCCTATTTTTTTTTCTGTGCAAGTTCTTTTGTCAGAACAGTGATTGCCTGATTTCACCCATACAGTTCTTATTGTGGCACTTAATGCACTGGATGATGTACACCAACACTGTGATAAGCAGGCACCGGCAGGGTTCAGCGCTGAGCTGCGCTGAGCCCGGCTGGTGCCTGCAGCCCCCCTCTGCAGGCACCGGCGGGGTTCAGTGCTGAGCTGTGCTGAACCCTGCGGGTGCCTGCAGCCCCGCTCTGCCGGCCAGGGGACACCCCTCAGCACCCTGGCCAGGGTGCTGAGGGGGCAGCCCTTCAAATGTTGTTTCGGAACACCTTTTTCCGAAACAACATGTTCACACGCATTGTTTCAAAACAAGGGTTTCGAAACAAGGTTGTTTCACCCCCAAATGGGGTTTAACTTGTTTTGAAACAACAGGGTTCCCGTTGTTTCGAAACAACTGTGCATCGTGTGAACATGTTTTGTTTTTTTTGTTTCGAAACAACCTTGTTGTTTCAAAACAAAAATGCTGTGTGAACACAGCCATAGTTCTAATCCAGTATAGCTAATGTGAGATGGGGAACACATTTATTATTTAAAGCTGTATGCTCTTGAAGAGTTTTAATTTCCTCATGCTGCCTGCAATGGATATTTGCTGTTTCACCTTTCTGTTGCTACCAATCCCACCAGTCAGAGGCTCTAAATAACAAGGAAACAGCTTGGTTTGCAAAAACTTTCCAGACTCTCTGGGGAAGATCAGAAACTTGTAACATATTTTAAACTGTTGTTAGATTTCCTGAGGGGAGAGAATTGTCTCTAGGCACAAATTAGTGCTACAGTGGAAGATAGGGTTCAGCTGTTTATATACTAATATGCAGCAATTATGATAAAACAAAACTCATTTCAAAATGCTGCTGTAACTATGGTAACCTGCATTCAATGTATTCCATTAATATAAAAAGCTATCCCAGCAGGAGTGAGTAAATATTATCTATTATTGATTTAGGAATGTTTCAGCTTCTGAAAAGTGGTTAATTTTGTCATGAAACACATTTGTTAAGCCTTCCTTTGTATTGATAGTTATTGTCTGTTAAAGTAGTATCTGCCAGATATCATTAATTTTTACACCTATTTTGAATCACTATCTGCCTTCATTATAAACATTACGTTCTACCCAAGGTCTTGGGGCATTTCCTTTATTAACTCTGTTGTTTTGATAAATTTCTAATTGGGGTCACTTCCAGATGTATTCATGTTAAATTTAACAAATAAGCTTTCAATCCAAATGGAAATATTTATTTATTTATTGAAAGGCAAACTAAGAAAGTACTTGGCTATTTAAATATAGGATGGACAAAGAAACTATCCAGAAATTACTACTCGTCTCCCCTAAATTATTGGTATGTGAAAAACAACATGCCGCAAACTGAACTAAAACCTTTTGAAATTTTGCTTAAAGTAATGCTTAGAAAGAATGAATATTTGGGAAAAATAAGTTCTGGTTAATGCATGTTGACTGCGTTTCAGAACTGTTCAGTATATTTTACTGTCTTATTATATATTGAACAATGATATTGCACTCAGGATAACAAACAAAGAGGAGAATGTGGTCTTTGTCATTGTAAAGAGTTTACAGCTGAAGCACAGTAATTTGTCTTGTGTGCGTTCATAATGGCTTCTTCCATGTACGCTAATTATACAAGTGACAGAGTAGACATAGTGCAACCATGAGCAATACATGTCAGAAAGGGCAAGTCTGGATCAGACCATATCATAAATAATGATATTACTGATGTCAGTTAACTCTCTCTTTTTTGGAATACATATTAAAGAATGAATGAATGGGGCCATAGAATTAATTACTTTCTCTCACTCCAAGATGTCCATTCAGGTCAAGGTTGAAGGTGGTTGATAGAACAGTGCAAGAAGCTTGCATGGCAGCTTGGTATGTTAATCTATTCCTGTAGAAAACAGAGACCGTAAGTCTCCAGTACTATGGATCCACCATCTTCCATAAGTATAAATGCGCCCCTGAAGACCTTCCTTCACGATCTGTGCAATGTTGTGGTTGACTTTTTCTGCCACAAGGCAGTTGAAGGTATATATAAGAACATTTCTAATAGTTTTAAGGTAATAGTATCTCAGAAACACTCAGGAACACAGGAAAAACTGTGATGAGAGAAAATGTTTTCCACATTGTATTCATAACCCAAGTCCCCCATCTGATTGCTTGGTCTTGTTGTATGAACTTATTCTCTGCAATATAAAGTGTTGATATGGATTACTGGGCTGTTGTTCTGAATAAAAAGTGCTGTCATTCATCTTTTTTGTTGTGGCTATGGGCCATTATTTCCAATAGCTGTAGCTGTCACTTCCAGTACTGTGACCCATCAGGAAATCTTGCAGGAGATTGAAAGAGTTTCACAATGACTTGCAAGACTGCAATTTACAGGGTAGCAGAAGGGGCACCTGCCTTCTGGTTTTAGACTTATCACTCATTGCCTGTGCAGCTTAAACAAGCACAAGTAGGTGTGCTTTTCATGCTATTCAGCTGTCCACCTGGAGCACCATTGTTAGCTCAATTGCTCCTAAGACTGTATATTTTCTGTCCACTAGCTGTCTGCCAGCATTGTTGTTAATGTGACCCAGAAGGCTTTGCTCTTGTCACAGCTCACAGCCTTCTGGAAAGTATCAGCACTACCTCAGGAAACATTTTTAGTCTCAGTAGATCTGGTGGTACAAACAAGGTACAAAGACTCAGTCAGGGAAATGGATACAGTTCTGTTTGAATGAAGGAGGATTTAAATTTCTGTCTGGGAGTGTATATCTGTGAGACTGAAAGTAGCAGAGTCTGGCTGTGAAGAATGTGTTATCCCTCAGTGTTATAAAAGTCTCTACATTTGTCTGATGTTTCTGTCTGTATTTTCATCGAAAATACAATTTCTCTTATCTCTTCCTCCACCCATGGAAGATAGTTTGTTATTTCACTAGCCCCTAACATTTTCTGAAATGAACTTCATTTTCTGTATGCAGTGTTGCTTGATGTCCTGTATCATCAGCAGCCATAACCCATACTTTTTGGGGATCCCATCCTCATATATTTCCTGTACCCCCTTTCTTGGCATCCCAAGCTCATTGTCAGAAGCAAGGTCCCGAGAGACCAGGACATACCAACTCAAAGTAGCACCAAGACCCTGCCAGAGTAAGAGAAGCAAAACTTGTAGACCTATATCCACTGCTAAAATGATTAACTCCCTCTACAACACACTATCCATGGGTCCTACGGTTGCCTATCATGAAGGTCAGTAGGTCATATCACTGGGCACAAACAGTATCAGGAGACATAAGCAGGACCGCCTGCAGTCAGCATTCACCACCAAGGGGATTCTGCAGACCTCCCTCCTTCTGCACAGGAACATACTTCCTAATGGATTTTTGACCCTTACTACCTAAATGTATTCTGGGATAACCCACTTTCAATAACATATGTGCTTTCCTTATACCACACTTTGTAACTCTTCCACAATGCTTATTAAGCTATTTATCCTGAATCTCCTAACTCTTGTACATCAGCCACTGTTCCCTCTAAGCTGTGCGTGTGCGCACGCACACACAGGTCATGAAACCTGCACACACGACAAAATAAAGTGCACACAAAAAAATTCAATAGTGCTAATATTGGTACTCACAAAGAAATGTTTTTGCTCACACAAAGAAATTGTTTGCGCACACAGTCTACGAGTCATTAGAGGGAACATTGCATCAGACCCATAGTCTCTTGACTTCCCCCATCCAGGATGTTGTAGTTCATGTTCTGGTTGTGCTTGCCATTCATACTATAACCTGTTCCTTCCCAAATGACCTGTACACTGTACCTGGCTGCCCAGTTAATCCATTTAGTTAACACCATGATTGTCTGTTCCTTTTTAACATACTCTTAATAAAATATTTTAAATATGACCATCTTGCAAAACTTGTAAATTTGTCTGGAATCCTCAGAAGAGCCCAAGGGACCTTTGAACCCCACTTATGAAATTTATAGCTCTTGTCTTCAATCCTCTAGGTAGTAGGGAAGAGGTATCCTTATTTTACAGAGTGGGAAAGGTGGCAATGAGGGCCAGTTTGTGTCTCTCAGGAAGCCAAGCAGTTACAGGCACATGCCTTTAAACTTCAGGACTGCTCCTGTGAACAGCTGCTTACTATTCTGATAAGGGGCCTACAATCTGGCCTAAAGATCTCAAATAATTTGGCAAAATTCATTCTGTGGAAGAATGGAGAAATGAATCCCTAACTCTGGAGGCTTAGTGTAGTTCTTAGCTACAAACCCATTCCTTCCCCACAGAGCAAATAACATGACATCCATATCAAAGTGTATTCCATTTTTGTTCAGGGGCAGGCATTACAGATCTCACATGAAATTCATAACATTTTTGTGACTGAAATGGTAATAAACCTAAAAAATATGTGTTTGTGCAGTTGCTAAGTAAGAAGAAAGGGTTTTTGACATTGGTCAATGAATGTCAGACAAATAAGAATAGTTCTATTTCTTCCAAATGCCATGATTCCACAAGTAAAATGCATGAAGGAAGACAATATGTCATATGCAATATGGAAGGACAAGAAACTAATGTCAAGTCAAACTTTGCCTTCTCCAGTGTGACAGCAATTGCATGGATCAGTGGATTCCAGAAGCTATGGTCTTAAACATGTTGTTCTTTTTATGACTATAGTTTTGTAACTGAAGATGACTCAAGTGACTCATTGCATAAATGAAAAAAGCACTGGCAATCTACTGTTTTGCCCACAGTACTAAAGGCATACCTTTGAGTTAGCAATATATAAATGCTATATTACTTTAAGGCCAGACTAATTTAGTACTATAGTATTATATTGATAACTTAATATAACTTTGTATTTATAAGAGTTTAGGAAAACATCCTATTTTTCATATTAAGTTTTTGTCTTCTGTGTTCTGTGTGATCATTTCTACATCGACTACAGATTAGAAAATTCTCTAAATTCTTATTTCAACACTTTATGATTTATCCCTACTTCATTCTAGCATGAATATAACTTTATTAAAAATGTGAGGGGTCTGCAAAAATGTTGTTAAAGTGACATGGTTTTGGATAGAGATGACTGAACAGAAGGAAGAAAGAAGTATATTTTTATAACACTCAGATGGCATTTTTATTCAGCCCCATTGATGCTCCTTCGTACTGTGTTATCTATGAACATTTGTAAATGAGTCATTTGCATCAATGTCTAGGAAAACAGCTATTCCCATTGGCTCTGTCCACTCTTAAGAATGCTAGTTCAAACCAAGTTAGTTTGAATTAATTAATTCAAACTAATTGTGATTAATTCAAACTAACTTAGTTAGAATTAGCATGTCCACACTAGAACCCTAAATTGAACTAGCATGTCCATGCACAGGACTTGCTAGTTCAGCTTGGGGGGGGCACCATGGGAAGTGTGGCAACACAGCACCCAAGAAGGGCCATGCCCCCACCCAATACATGAAAAGAGGAAGGCACCCTGGGAGGAAGAAGGTCAAACTACCTTTAGTTCAAACTAATAGTTAGTTTGAACTAACACAGCTCCATCAGGTTAATTTGAACAAATAAGTTCTAACTAACCATTAGTTCGAGCTAAAGGCAGGTTTTACAAGTTCAGAGTAATCTTTCCTTAGTTCAAACTAAGGAAAGCCAGCATGGCCATGGACTAATTTAGTTCAAAGTAAGCCTCCTTAATTCGAACTAAATTCCCAGTGTGGACATAGCCATTTTGAACATATATGTAATAAAGGTATTTGCATGTCCGTATTGCATATACAGTTTAAGCCTTCCAAATAAATAATGAACACAGGACAAAGAGATTTAGCTGACTAGCCAGACACCACTAACAGCAAACAGCCCAAGTTAATAGGTCACAGCATACCATATAACAAAGTATGTGCACATAAACCATTAATCAATTATGAATAATGGTTACATTTGTCAAAATCCACATTTCTTCATAGGTAATTTGTGAAGAGAAATAAGGGCTAATTAGGTTGGATAAATTGTTTGCTATTAATACATCCCACAGTTTTAGATTGTGGTTTATTTATGCTAAGTGCAGCATTTCTGCAGCCAGCATAAGTGATTTTGGCATGCTTTTGAGAGGCAGCACAAATTCAGTTCTGACATACACACACACACACACACTGGACAAATGCATGTTCATTTTCCTCCTGATTTTGTTTATGCTCCTCTAGATTTTGTAAGATGATGCTAGATGCAAAAAATGCATAGTGAGACCAAATAAGATAAGGCCCCCATTGTAGAAGGCATTTCACAAACCTATAGTAAGAGACAGTACCAGTTCCAAAAACTTCCTATAAATAGGCAAGCAAGACAAAGGCTAGAGGCAAGAACAGAGACTCCGAGAGGTGAAACAGCTTGCCCATGATTACATAGCAAGCCAAAGGAAGAGCTCAAAATGGAATTCAATTGTTCACATCTTGTGCAAGAGCTTCAGCCACTTTCATAGTGACATGTTTCTCCCATCCATAGTGGTGAATATGCCTGCCTCATTGGTAGTAAGTTTTAGGGCAGGCTTTTTCCCCTCAAAAATCGATAAGACACGAATTTCCAAGTACACAGCACCTATTTAGACAATGATATAAGGGCCAGATTTTCAAAAATATTCAGCACCCTTTATAATGTTTATGATCATCCAATGTACTGCTTTCTTCAGAAAATCTGGCCCCTCATTTAGTGTCTAAAGGGACCCTGGCAATTTAGAAAATCTAGCTCATCTCAGTTCTGCAAAAAGCTGAACATTCCTGTTGGACTTTCACTGACTTTGATTAGAAGGGAAGTCCCCAGCACCGCCTAGCATCCACATGGAGCTCTATGGCATTCAGGATCAAGCTTTTACTACATGACACTGGTAATTTCAGAACTAATCTTGTATTTTTGTTCTCTTGTATGAGTTTTTGCCTGCTTGCTCATGGTTTTTGTGTGCTTTTTGTAAATATAAAATATCAGCAATAGTTTTGCTACCTATTGTCCCCCTTGACTGTGCAAAATAGAAATACAGAAACAAAAAAAGAGGCACTGAGAAGTAAAGAGACACAAATGTGCCTTTCAGGCATGGTTAAAAAGGTCCTTTAAGAGGTATTGAACCTCTGACCTTAAATGTTTTATAGGATAGTTAATGTGAAGCCGCTAAACTACCTCACCACAGGGAAAGAATGAGAAATTTTGAGGGTTATTGAACACTGAAATCTCACAGGGGTTCAGAAGAAACTTAGTTAGCATAGGTGTCTGTATGAACTGTGATAGACTGGGAAAATTTATAGCGTTCAATGGCCCTTAAAGCTTACACTGCCACATGTGTGATGTGACTAGAATTAGTACACTGGACTAGTAAATATACAGGAGTACAGCCTCACTATAAACATGCCAACATTTTTTTTAATTTGGGCTTTATATAGACATAATTCTGTATTCAGAGATGGCCTGATCCAAAGTCTGCTGAAGTCAACAAGATTTTTGATCTTTCTTCTTCAAACAGCAAGATATTTTATTAGTTCAAATTAAGCATTTGAGGTTAAGGTTCTAGAACCTTGACATTCTAGGTATCCTAAAGTGAGATTGTTTTCGTTTGCTCTTAAACCAAACCTTTGTGTTCAACAGAAGTCAGTGTGGACGACAGCAAATCCTTTGCAGATCAGGTGTAACTATAAGGCGATAAGATTACATATCGTTAATACCATTGGGCAAACTATCTTTCCCACAGTTATATCCAGACGCATTTTGCAGTACAAACTTAATAGAGACAGTTTGCAGTTTCGATGAACAATAAGCTATAGCTAATAAAAATAGAAGGCAGATGGTAAAAGTAAGATACAGTGCCCATGGTTATTATATTTGCTAAAATTAAAGGGAAGCGTTGGAAAGAAATGCATATGAAAATTAAAAATAAAAAAAGACACCTACCTTGGAGAGACTGGATAGCACTAGGGTGCAGAGACAACCAGATTGAATTCATCCCAAGGTATCTTATGTATCTTTTATATGTTTAGACACTACTTCTTTTCTGGTACTTTTGCTGATAATTGAAACACATGAACAAATAGACAGAAAATGAGAAAAGTTTGATGCCACAAGGTGGGAAGTGACGGGCAGACAGGGTCACTCAAAGTGGTTCATAGGAAGAGGGATTGAATCATTGAATGGGATGAGATCTTTTAAAATGCTAACAAGACTATTTCTCTGAATGATAGAAGGTTTGGGCATTATTTCCATGGTGTCAGATATGGAGCCTTCATTATTTTGTCATCCAGGTAAATCAAATACTTTTTGCCCAGCAAATCTGTAGTGGGAGTGAACTGAAAACAGCCATCTTAAAAAAAAAAAAAAGTCACAGTTTTTGACCTGGGTGATCACTGAGGAATATTTTCACTTGCAAATCTCCTTTTCTGCAAAGAAATTATTCAATGCAGGCTAAAGTTCAACATGTCATTTCACACTAAAGCTACTCAAACATTTTATCTGATTAATTTAGTCATTTTTCTGTGCAGATTAACTGTAAACATAATTTTTATTAATTTATTTATTTATATATTATTTGGTTTATGCAAATCTTTAAATCTAATTGGTGTTAGTGAACTTTCTAACTATGCCTTAGATTATTCAACACTCATTTGTCATTCATTATGTGTGATTGATCATCCCAGTAACATGGTAAGTTTTCTACTGTATGTATGGATGAGACTCTCTACAAACAAAGAAGGAAAATTTCTGGCACAAGTAATAAATATCTATGTTCACATACTGTTACCAAGGGTTAAAGTAGGCTGGAATGGCCTGGAATGCCATTCCAGGGCCCACTACTTTTAGGGGGCCAGTGTTCCAGGCCCCCTAAAAATAGAAAATGGATCTGGAATGCTGTCTTCCAGGGCCCACAATTTAAAATATTGGGTCCAGGAACGCAGCATTCCAACTCCATTTTCTATTTTTAGGGGCCCAGAACACTGTGTCTATTTTTAGGGGTCCCAGCGTTCCAGGCCCCATAAAATAGAAAATGCAGCCGGCGTGTTCTGGCAGGGCAGGCATGGCTACAGGAACAGGGGAGGCATGCTTGTCGTGTTGTGAAGTACCAGCTGCCCCCCCCTACACATGTGCAAGCTGCATTCAAGGCAGAAGCCTCAGAGTGCAGCCTGGAGGGGAAGAAAGGGTGCAGGGGCATCACTGCCATTGCCCCCTGGGACATGAGCCCCAGGTCCCCCACAATGTGCCCTGAATGTTTTCCTCCAGCAGACACAGGATGAGACCTTGAATCTGCTGGTGAGTAGCTCAGCTGCCTGCCACCCCTCACCTCTGGAGTGTGCAGCAGAGAGATTAGCTGGAAGCAAAGAGGGAAGTTTAGCCCTCTCCTGCTCCAGCAGACGCCTGCAGCAGCAGTCCAGGGAACACACAGTGCAGGTAAGGACTATGGAGGGGGGAGGGGGAGCCCTGAGCCTGAATCAAAAGGGGAGCTGGCTTGGGATCCAGTGCCCCCCATCCCTGGGGCCCTGGGTCAGGCCAGCCACCACGTTGGAGGTGGGGGGTCTGATGGACCTGGGGATCCAGGACTCCTCATAGGCCCTGGATCTCGCCAGGCCAATGTGGGGCAGGTGGCCAGGGATCAGGCCCACCTGGGCCTTGGGTCAGGCCAGCAGCCAGGCTGGAGGGGAGTGGGAATCCAGGACTTTCCCTGGGTCCCAAGTCACGTGGATCAGGAGAGCCAGGGATCATGCCTCTTCAAGCCCAGGGTCAGGCTGGTGGCCAGACCAGAGAAGGATGAGCAGCCCGGACTCATGCCCCGCCCCCACTGCCCCAGGACTGCAGACAGGCCAGGCCAAGGATTGCCCGCCAAGGTTAGATGGTGAGGCTGGAGGGTTGGCTGGATGAGGGGTTGCCCCCCCCCCAGTCCAGGCTACAAGGCTTGGTTGCTGGAAGGCAGGCCTGGCCAGGGGTCACCTCTCCCTAGACCAGGCAGCAAGAGTGGTGGCAGCAGGCAGGCCTGACCCAGGGCACCCCCCTAAGCTCAGGTGGCAAAGCCAGGTGGTTGGCAGGCAGGTCTGGCCATGGGTCCTGGTGATCAGTGGTCACTAGCCATTTAGAGACATGACTTTCACCTTGTATATTGTTTTTTTCTTTCTGGAGCAGACTCTTCTCGCCTGTCCCACCTGAATGAAATAGGCAAGAGGGCAGTAGCTGGGGTGAGAAGCAGTAGCTGGGGTGGAGGGCAGGCATTTGGGGGGGCAGTAGCTGGTGTGCAGGAAGGGGGCCTGGACGTGCGTGAAAGGGGCCCAGAAGTGCATGAAGGGGGCCTGGAAATTGAGGAGGGTTCCAGGGCCCGCCAAATTATACTTTAGTCCTTGCTGTTACCCTTGTTGGTGTGGGACATTTGGATGAAGAACAGTCACTCAAGAAAATCATTAGCCAAATGTTCAGGGGTGAGCAATCAAAAAAAAAAAGTATGAAAGTGGTTTAATTGTAAAAACAATTCAGAATATTCAACAATGTTTAAATAATTTCCCCATAATTGTCAAGCTCTATTTCAGAAAACAATACAAAGGTGATGCAACATGTCCTCAACACCAGCATTTCAGGACTCAGCAGTGAGAAACAGAGAACTGTTATCAGAATACACAAACAAGCAGTGCATGGATTTATTTTTGTACATTCAGTCTATAACTAAATAAATCTATATGCAATCCAAAGATGAGATTGAGCTAAAATAAAAATTCACCCTTTTTTTGGCCAATGGTTGGTAGAAAGCAAGTCACCTTCCTTCAAATAATACTCAAAGTGATTTACTCAACATCACTGTTCCTCCATTTTAAAAACTGTATTAAACAATCTTTAAGTATTAGACGTAATTCAAGAATAATTACAGTCAATTTAAACATGAGGAGGCAGAGTCTCTGGTGTGATCCTTTCCCTTTGGACAACACAGATAGAGCTATTCCTCAGGCTTTCAACATCATTTCCCTACACTGAAGCAGACATAGAGCTAGCATAGATGATATCTATGCCAGCTTCTGCAACCCTCATTGTGGGCTGGGGCTGGCAAACCCCAGCTGACAGAGGGCCTCTGGAAGGTAGCGTAACAAGCTTGTGTTGAACTGGCCCTCAAATCAGAGATTCACAACTGCAGGCTTCTCCCGTACCTAGGTCTTCAACTAATCTGAGAAGTCAAGCTAAAGGGCACAACAAGTTATATTATATAATAATATTTTAGAGCATTTGGCAATCTCTAACTCTTAGTGATCAGGAGGTAACAACCATGCATGACAGTTTACCCTATATGTCCCTGTTGCATGTTTTCTTGAATCTTCCTCTGAAATATCTGGTGCTCACTATTGTTAGAAAATATGGGTCTAATTCAGTATACAAATTCCTACGTTCCTATGACTCTCTGCTGTCTTGATCCTAGTTAAAGTTATTTAAATCCGTACAAAGTAGATAGAAAATGCTGACCTGAAACATTTTCCCTCCACTTTTCTCTCATTCATTCTACACAGGGGACATGACTACACAGGGGACATGACTACACAAGTGCAAGGCATTTGAGAATAGCCTATAAGAAAATGCAGCAGAGAAAAGTAGAAATGTAAAAACAGGTTATGTGCTTTGTTTATTGTAGAGCTGTACCACACATTGAAAAGCAATTGAAAATGGTGTTGTCTAGATTTATTTAATTCTTATTAGAGGACGCACTTGTGACAACCACAATACTTAGGGCCACATCTTCTACTGCTGTGCATTGATGTAGCTTTGCTGATACATTCAGGTTAAAATTTGCTATGTAAAAAGGACAACAATTTTCAGTCAGCAGGTGCAACTCTATTAACATCATATCCTTTAAGTATGGTCCATGTCCACTGAGAGAATCAGCTTTCCATTTTATATCAGTATGACTAAACCAAAGTGCTAGAAAATCATTTTATTTTATTATTAAATTGAATTGAATTATGGAGGGCCATTTCCTGCATATCAGGTCACACTGTAGAAGTGCAGTATGATTCCACAACTTAATGGTAAGTGTCTGCATATTTGAACAAGACCAGTCTTCAAAAGTTGTTTCCCAAATAGGTTATTTACAGGACAAATACAGAGTCTTCTTGTCTCTCAATCATCTTTAACCAGATGCATGTCATCCACCAATGGAAGCAGCATAGCAGCAGACACAGATCATATCTTCTCTTGCCTAAAATATTATACCGCTAATGTAATATTGAACTGCAAGTCAACATTTTTGAATTGAAGGTGTTTCTAAATGATTTTTAACAAAATTATATGTATACATGCATTTTTATTAAGTCACTTTTGCATGTGGTACGGAAGATACAACTAAAGACTCAGCATTAACTTTCCTGGGATCTGTTATAACCATCATATGTCCCTACACTTAGACTAGGAGACATATCTGCTGGGCCGTAACTAGGGCAGGGCAACTGGGGCTTGTGCATATCAACCAGCTCCATTTCACCGCTCGATCTGAAGGCACATTCCATGCTGTTTGCTCCAGGCATGCCCTTGGCACCAAAATACCTAGTTCTGGCACTGTGTATCTATGCCAAAATAACTGCAAGGTGACAGATGCTGAGTTTTACTCATGCCCATTATAACTCAGATGAAGGTTAATTACAAGTCAAATGGAAATCTCTGTCATAGATTTAAGGTGAGAAGTGACTACCACACCATCTACTCTACCTTCCTATAAGAAGACCATGGAACTTCACCCAGTCACACTGCTTTTGTCTGAACCATATCTCCCCGAAAGTTATTCAGTCTTGTTATAAAGATGGAGATGGCAAATGCCTTACCTCCCTTGGTAGTTTTCCCAACTATTAGTCACTCACTTTAAAATATTCATGCCTAAATTTAAGTTTGTCCAGCTTCAGTTTCCAGCCATAGGTTTTTGTTATGATTTCTCTGCTAAACTGAAGAATGCCCAATACCCTGCATTCTTTCTCCCTAAAGGTATTTATGCACTGATCAGGTCCCCTCAGTCTTCTTTTTTACTAGTCTAAATAAATAGAGCTTCAAGTATCTCATTTTAACTAAGCTTCTCTAGCCCTCAAATAATTTTGGTGGCTATTTTCTATAACGTCTTCAATTTTTCACCATCACTTTTTTAAAATGGTGACAACACAGCTCAATACAATATTCAAATATTAATCTCACCAGTATTCGTCTTTCAACTCCTACTTGTTATTCCCTTTTATACATCAATGGATTGCAATTGCCCAGTTTGCCCTGGAACTCATGATAGGGTTAGACACTCTATTTGAGGGTTTGGATTAAGCGTCCAAAATCTCCTGACATTTGTATTCTATCATTTCTATTCAAACTATTTCTACTTTTTCATATTCTCCATCACACATAATATGCTTCCCTATAAAAGAACTATTCCTCTGGAACATACTTGCAGTATTTCCCAAGGTTACAGACTACACTACGATTCAGTGTCCTGTAATCCCCTGATTTTTTCATTTGGCCAGTTATCTTTTTATTGGCCTTATTTGGGTCACTTGGCCAAGTCCTGTAGTTTCATCAGTTTTTCCTTTAATGTTCTTCACTGTAGCCTGCAAAGATTTGTATCCTGTTTGTATACTGTTCCCTGTTTGTAGTCGGATGCCGTGTATTTTCCTAGGAGTCTTTCCATAAGGTACATATTTACCATCTGTGCTTTGTACATTACAAAAGTCACCTATCCTTCATTTTGAAAGTATTTGGGGGAGGATCTATCAGAAGGGAGTGCTGGTTTAGTTTCCTTCATATTTAGAAGGTAATAATTCAGTGATATTTTTGGGCTTGCCTTTCGAGATACCATCTGTGGTGGCAAAGACACTGCATATGGGAGCTAGTATTGTCCAAGATATCTTTCTCAACCGTTCTGCCCACTGCTTCTTTATGTTAAAGATTCCAGTAAAGTTAATTAAGTTGGTTTAATTCAGTTACAGAAGTAAAAGGCTGGAAAAAGATATCGAGTCATTCTATACTCATGTAGCAATTTTCCTTTACACTACATTTTCTAATGTGCCAAGAAATGGTGCTTTTAGGTACTTTAAAATTTCTTCTCACCTTCCTCATGTTGTTCCTAGAAATACAATAGGGACCAGTTTACACATAGGTGTCAGGGGACAAGCCTCTGGTGACCGTGCGTAAACTGGCCCATGTGTAAGTGGGACCAGAAGGCCTTCCCCAGGGCACTAACCCTGGCCCACTCCCTGGCTGCAGACCATGCCCCCAGCCCCGCTTCTGTGCTGGGGTCCGAGCTGGCCTCAGGCGCCTGCTGCCACCAGCATGGCCCTGGATCCCCAGCTGGGGACATGGTAGAGAGCGGCAGCAGCAGCCACTTCCAGCCCCATTCTAGGTCTGGCCACCCGTGGCCATGGCTGCCGCACCCTGCCATGTCCCTGGCCGGGGATCCAGCAACAGGCTGGTGGCAGCAGACACCTGAAGCTGGCTTGGACCCCAGCACAGAAGCAGGGCCGGGGAGCGGGGCCCAGGTGTTACTGTGGGGACTTTGGGGGACATCCAGTCACCACACGTTAACCAGTTCTGCGCGCAGACTGGTCGCACGGTAATGGGTCCCCCCTGTACTTATATACATCATACTAAATTCCTCTCCATTCTTCATATGTACACTTCTCCATTGTTTGTAGACTATCAACATGTACAACTTTAGTTATTGCTTAACCATATATGCAGGGCCAAATTCTTACTTACACCAAGAACTCTTTACACCATCAGTATAAAGGGACCTGTGTGCGTATGAATATTCAGTATTTAGCTGTTTTAATCGTTCCTCATAAATCAGTCTCTGCACCTGATCATTTTTGTTGCTTTCATATAAGATTAGTATTAGAATCATAGAATCATAGAGTAGGAAGGGACTTCATGAGGTCATCTATTCCAACCCCCTGCTGAAAGAAGGACCACTCCCACTAAATCATCTTAGCCCAGGTTTTGTCTAACCAGACTTTAAATGTTTCCAAAGATGGAAATTCCATCACCTCCCCAGGTAACCCATTCCAATGCTTTACCACCCTTCTAGTGAGAAAGTTTTTCCTAATATCAAACCTAGATAGCCCCAGCTGCAACTTTGAAACCATTACTCCTTGTTCTGTCCTCTGTTACTATGGAAAACAGGTTAGCTCACTCCTCTTTGGAGCACTCCTTCAAGTAGTTGAAGTTGAAGGTTGCTATCAACCCCCCCCCCCCAGTTTTCTCCTCTGCAGACTAAATAAGCCTAGCTCCTTCAGTCTCTCCTCATATGTTATGTGCCCCAACACCCTAATCGTTTTCATTGTCCTCTGCTGGACTCTTTCTAATTTGTCAACATCTTTTCTGTAGTGCAGACCCCAAAACTGGGCAAAATATACCAGATGTGACCTCACCAGGGCCAGGGGAGAATAATCACATCCCTCAGTCTGCTGGCAACACTGCTACTGATGCACCCCTATATGCTATTGGCCTTTTTGGCAACGAGCACATTGCTGACTCATATCCAGCTACTCATCCACCATAACCCCCAGGTGCTTTTCTACAATGCTTTTACTTAATTGATTGATCACCAGCCTGTAGCAATACATTGGATTTTTCCATCCTAAGTGCAGGACTTTACACTTGTCCTTGTTGAATGTATTCAGATTTCATTTGGACCAGTACTCCAATTTGTCTAGGTTCTCCTGACTCCTATCCCTGCCCTCCACTGTGTTTACCAGTCCCTCCAGCTTAGCGTCATCCATTAATTTATCAAGCATGAATCTAGCCCATCATCCAATCATTAATGAAGATGTTGAACAGGACTGACTCCTGGGGCACTCTACTTGTTACTGGTTGCCAACTAGACACTGAGCCAGATGATCTAGCCAGTTTTCTATCCACCTTATGGTCCATTCATCCAAACGATATTTCCTTAACTTGCTGACAAGAATGCTGTGAGAAACCATATCAAAAGCTTTACTAAAGTCATACTGATGGCTATTTCCACATCTAGTCATCTCATCATAGAAGGCAATCAGGTTGGTCAGGCACTATTTGCCTTTGGTGAATCCATGTTGACTGTTCCTGATTACTCTATTTTCCTCCAAGTGTTTCAGAATGAATTCTTTGAGGACCCGCTGCATGATTTTTCCAGGCACTGAGGTAAGGTCGATTGGTCTGTAGCTCCCGAGGGCCTCCTTTTTCCCTTTCTTAAAGATAGGTACTATATTAGCCTTTTCCCAGTCATCAGGAACCTCCCCCATTCACCATGAGTTTTCCAAGATAATGGCTAGCGGCTCTGCAATCACATCACCCAACTCCCTCAGCACACTCAGATGTACTTCATCCGGCCCCATAGACTTGTGCACATCCAGCTTCTTTAAGTACTCCCTAACCTCCGTCACTGAGGGCTGATCTCCTTCTCTCCATTCTGTGTTACCCAGTGTAGTAGCCTGGGAGCTGACCCTACCAGTGAAGACTGAGATAAAAAAAGTATTGAGTACTTCATACTTTCCACATCATCAACCATGAGGATGCCTGCCCCTTTCAGTAAGGGACCTACATGATCACTGATCCTCTTCTTGAGTATGTCTATATTAGAGGACCCTGGGAAGTCAGCTTAACAAGGTTGACTTTAAGTCAACCTTCTTAAGTTGAATTCAGGTTACATCTGCACTAGAAACAGCAGGTTAAGGCATTGAGAGCCGTCTCCTGCTGCCAGTAGAAAGGGACTGGGAGCTTCACCTGGCTCCCAAACCCTTGCAGCAGGCAGTGCAGGATGGGAGCAAGTAATGGGAGTTCGACAGTGTTCCCAGCCTGCTCCACAGGTAGCGAAGGCTGGCAGCCAGTCCCTGCAGCTTGCAGAGAGGGACTGGGAGCCAGATGGGGTTTCCAGCCCATCTCCACAGGCAGCAGGGACTGGCAGCTGGTTCTTGGAGCCTGCAGAGAGAGGCTGAGAGGCCAGTCAGACTCCCAGCCCCCAGCTGCAGGAGGCGGGGGCTAGGAGCTGGTTCCTGTCCCTAGCGGCAAGGGGCTGAGAGCCTGATCTGTTCCCCAGCTGCTTTCTGCTGCCGGCAAGAAGCTCAGAGCCTAATCACTTTCACAGGCTTAAGTCGACTTACAGGGCAGGAGTTATTTAGTCAATTTAAGTATGTGCTTAAGTCAATTTAATAAATTCTAAATGTAGCCCCAAATTTGCTGAAGTCAACTTAAGCCCCTAATGTAAACATAGCCCTTGTTACTGACATACCTGTAGAACCCCTTCCTGTTACCCTTTACATCCCTTTCTGGCTTCAACTCAAATTGCACTTTGGCCAGTCTGATTTTATCCCTGGAGGGAGGACATCTAGTCTAACCACCTAATCAACAACAGACCAACCCTAAATAAATCATCCCAGCAAGATTTTGTCAAGCTGTAACTTAAACATCATTAAGGACTCAGATTCCACCATCTCTCTAGGAAACTCATTCTAGTGCTTCACCACCTCCCTAGTGAAAAAGCTTTTCCTAATACTCAAGATACATCTCCCCCACTGCAACTTGAGACTAACTAGTTCTATTATCTACTACCAGTGAGAACAGCCTAATTACATCCTCCCTGAAATCACCTTTCAGATAATTCAAGACTGCTAAAATCCCGCCTCATTATTCTCTTTTAAAGGGCAAACAATCTTAGTTCCCTCAGCCTCTCCTTCCAAGTCTTGTGCTCCAGGCCCCATTGTTGCCCTTGAATGGACTCTTTCCAGTTTGTCCACATCCTTTCTGTACTGGTGGACCCAAAAATGGACATAGTACCCCAAAATGAGTGCCAAATAGAGGGGAATAATCACTTCCCTCAGTCTGCTGGTAATGTTCCTACTAAAGCAGCTCAATATGTTATCAGCCTTCTTGGCAATAAGGGCACACTGTTGACTCATGTCCAGCCTCTTGTCCATTGTAACCTCCAGGTTCTTTTCCGCTGAACTGCTGCCTAGAAATTTGGTCCCCAGTCTGTAGCAATGCATGGGATTCTTCTATCCTAAAGGCAGGATTCTGCACTTGTCCTTGTTGAACATCATCAGATTTCTTTTGACCCAATCCTTCAAATTGTCTAGGTCCATATGCTATTCCGATCCTCCAAAGTATTTAACATTCCTCCCAGCTTAATGACATCTGCAACTTTGCTAAGGGTGCAATCCACCTAATTCTTTAGACCATTAATGATGATGTTAAAAGGAAGGTGGTTCACCTGAGCAGAAATTAATGTTCTTCAAGATACATGTTCCTGTTGGGATGCTTCACTCTAGTTCTTCGTCATGTCTTCATGCTGAGATCAGAGATTTCCACAGCAGTCTCTGTTCTGGCCATGCTTGCAGGAGCTGGTTCATGTTGCTGTCGGTGCCTTGAGTTGTGTGGATGTGGCCATGCTCCCGCTGTTCCTCCTGAAGCCTGGAGTGAAGGGAGGACAGATGTGCAACACCCCAGCAGAGAGACACAGCTCTAAGGACACTGGCTACTGCTCAGGTGAACAACCCTCCTTTCTTCAAGTGGATGCTCCACTCTAGATGTCTATTCCCCTGTATTGGAAGGTGGGTTATTGATGAGTCTATGTATTGTATGTTGTACAAAACCGTGGCACCCAGGGTCATACTGAATTTTAACAATTTTATCTATTATGTAAGGTCTAGTGAAGGTATGAATTGAGCTTTCTGTGGCCACATTGCAGATGTCTCTTCATGGCACACTCTTAAGGAAAGCTATGGTCATGGCCATGCCTTGTGCAGATGAGCTTTGATCTGTGCAGATGGCATAAGGTTATTCAGTGTACAAGCCATTATTAAGCATTCTTTTATCCACTTTAATAGTCTCTGAGAGGAGATCAGTGCACCTGTAGATCACTCTATGATAGAAATAAAAAGTGTCTGGCTTTTCCAAAACGATTTTGTTCTTTCTATGTCGAACGCCAAGGCTTTTCTGACATCTAGCACGTACAAGACGATGGCATGCACATCACTGAGAGGTTTTGGGTGAAACATCAGTAAGTTAATATTCTGGTTGCTATGGAATGGAGTATTGATCTTTGGGATGAACTTTGGATGGGGAGGTAATGTCACTCAGTCAGGGTGAAATATTGTTTATAGGGAATCTATCATGAACACCGCTATTTTGCCCACTCATCTAGCAAACATTATAGTTACTAAGAAAGCCACTTTCATAGAAAGCTGTTTTAAAGAACAAGTTGCCAGTGGTCTGAATGTTTTTGACATGTTCATTTTCAGTATTACACTGAGGTCCATGGGGTTACTAGGGGCCATATTTTTGGGTATGTGTTTTAAAGACTGGCCATGAATCATTTGACAATTCTGTAGGAGTACAATGTTTTGTCTTCAATTTGTAGATGAAATGCTGAGATTGCTGCAAGATGTACTTTGATGGAGCTGTTCCCAAGACCTGTATGTTTCAAATGAAGAACATGTTCAAGTACTGCCAGGATTGGAGCTGAAACAGATAAGATTTGTCTCCATTCACACCACTTGGAGAATCTGACCCATTTTTTAAGGTAAATTCTCCATCTGGTCTGTTTTCTTCTGCTTAACAGGATGCCTTGTACTTGGTCTGGGCATCATAACTCTTCAAGCTGGAGCCATGGAGTAGCCAAGCTGTGAGATGTAGTTTGTCCAGATGTGGGTGGAACATTTTACCATTGTCTTGGTGAAGGTGTCCTTTGCACAATAAAAGTGGTATTGAAATGGGATGGCATTGAAGTGGATAGAGTACCCTTGCTGGATATCTTCTATGATCCATCTGCCCATTATTATGGACTTCCAGTTGTTCACGCAGTTTTAGATGGTGGTGTGACCCAGGCCTCCTGGGATAACTTTCTGAATGTGCCAAAATCAGGGCAAGCTGCAAAACCAGGGGCCAAACCACCAAACCACTGACAGGTGGTACTTAAACCAGTCTCCCATCCAGTAACAAAACATGCTTCTGATTCCCGACTCTGGTCATCACTGAGCATAACAAAACAGAAACAGCCCCCTTATTGCATATCAGCTCCTATGGCCCCTCCAGCCACTGGGTCTCTTAAAGAAATAGGTTCTGCTGAACCCAAAGGGCCAGCCACGTCACCTAGAACAGTATAGGCTTGGATCTTACCTAAAATGTTATGGGCTGCCAGCCAATCCTTTAGTAGCTATAACTAAAAGTTAAATATAAAAAGAAAACAAAGAAAATATGAGAGATATGAAAGGGTCAAAGTGAATCACATACATACAAATAATTTAGAGTCCATAGAAAGCAGATCCTTGAAGAATGCATAGTTTGCAGGTTAGTCCAATTCCTCTGGTATGCACCCAGCACCTGGGTGGGTCTCAGTCCTTTGTTCAGCCCCAGAAGAATAATTCTAGAAGGTGGTGTTGATTGCAGACTGAAGACTAAAGACAAAATGGAGATCGGGCTATGGCCTTTTATCACCTTTTGGCTCTCCCTTGCTATCAGAATCCTTGCCAAATCAAAATGGAGTTAAGCCACATGGTCAGTCTGGGTGACTGGCCGAACAGGTTTCTTTCTAGGCCCACTGCAGCTTGGAATCCCCTTCATCAATGGGCCATTAGGATGACAACAGTTTTGCAGACACCCAGTCTGGGATTGTTTGGAGTCAAATAATTTGGAGTACAAATAAAACAAATACATTCCTAATATCTTTTACAGATATTGTACCTTCATATAAACCATATAATCATTCCCAGCAGATTACAACTTTTCTATTCATACAAAACATGGTACACCACATATGAATTATTGCAAATATAAAATATTAATATGAAAGATAACCATAAACAGTCCCCTAGACCCAGACAGCATCACAGATGGTAGCAGTTGGAATCACTGGGTCAGGGAGATTATTCAAACCCTTGATCAATTTTTCAGAATTGCTGCTTGGATGACAGTGGCTGCTGTGATGTAGACTGGTTGTTACTGTTTTGATGATGGTCTTTGTCAATTTCTGTGACATTGTCTGTTTTGTGCACACTGTGAGTAGCTGTGTTAATATGGTTGGTACTTGTACTGTCTCCACTGTGCAGTAGAGTTTTAAACGCCTAACGTACAGTGAGTAGCTCTAGAGTTCTTCATTCTGTGCATTACTCCATTGGTCTTATCTTGAAATAACTTGGCACTGTCAAATGGGAGATCCTCAATGGTAGACTGAGGTTCCCTTGGGAGAGATGTAGAATGAAGCAATTATTCATGGCACTTGAAAATTGCAGGGGCTATAATTCTGGCAACTGTGTCTGCAGCATCAAAGGCAGCTTGTAAGGCCACTCTCAAGATAAGATGATCTTTGCTAATGAGGAACTGAAGGTGTTTTTTCCTGTCCTCAGGGACCACCTCCAGGAAGTTAAAGAACTTAGAATAGGTGTTATGATCATAGTTTGACAAAAGGGCCACATAGTTTGTGACTCTTATTTGTAATGTAGAGAAACAGTAGACTCTTCATTCAAATAAGTCAACTCTCTTCCAGTCTTTATCCCAGGCCATGGATTTATTTCCCATTTATTTGTTTCTGTGTTGTACAGTTTCCACCACTAGGGAGTTTGGTGATAGATGTGAATAAGTATTCCTTGTTCTTAGATGATGTGCAGTTATTTTTATCAGCACATTTGCATGTCACAGCGATAGTTGCAGGGGTTTGCCAAATGACTTTAGCAGAGTTCATGATGGCATCATTCATGGGCAGTGCTATTTTAGATGATATTACCATATGTAAAATTTTTAAGAGCTTGTGGTTAAATTGTGCCACTTACGTCTTGAGCTACTCATTTAAAAAGCTCTTGGAAGGGTCTGAAGTTATCTGCACTTGTAGATGGGAGAGAAATGATCGTCTCATCTGGTGATAATGGTGAACTATGTGGAGGAGTATCTTCATCATGGCCAGATATGCTCTCAGGCTCATCAAAGTGTTTCAGGGCCAGGTTCTGCTGGAACGTGGAATGAACATGATGGGGATGCTGCATCCCACTAGTAACTAGGAGGGTTGCTGTAGCATCTGATATACAAGGACCACACGTCTCAATTGCTCCTACTGTTTGGAAATGTAATTGGTGGGGACATCCACGGTGATAGGAACCATGGATTAGTTGTTCATCTCTTACTCTGCCCTCTTTGGCTGTAGGTGAGGCAGACCTCCATGGTGATGAACATTGTTGGGAGAAGATGCCAAAGGCCCCATCATTGTCATCTTTGTGAGAGAATAGAAAGAGTTGTGGTGATATGTCCCATCTGAGTCTTCAGTATGGAGTAGAATCTGAAGTATCACAATATATGTAGTAGGTCGTCTGCTTTCTTTTGCCCACTGGTGCCATGAAGGTGTCACCTTGTGCTGCTGGTTCAGAGGTCAGTGCTGTGGATAATGTCTGCATGGCAGGAGATGGTGCCACTGGGGTGTCAGTGCCACAGTCAGTGCAGATTGTTTTGACACTGTGATGTTCGCCGGGGCCAATGCCACATCAGACTCAGGGCCAATTTAGTACACCATCTTAGAGCTCAGTGCCATGGATGGCTGTGCCAAGGAATACTTCTGAGACACTGAGGAGGAGGTTGTACGTCTATCAGATCTTGACTCTGCATCAGCATTTTTGTGTCTCAGTGACTTCACAACCACAGTGCCAAGCGGTTTGTGTATAGCTGCTGGTTTTAGCGGTACAGTTCTCTTCCAAGGAAGGCTCTTAGGGTATATCTACACTGGAGGCTTAAGTCAACTTAACCTGGCTTAACTCAACTTAAACAACTACAGGGCTATATTTAGAATTTATTAAGTCAACTTAAACACTTGCTTAAGTCAACTTAATAACTCCTGCCCTGGAAGTTGACTTAAGCTTTTAAGTTTTTTAATTTATTTGCAAATTTGGTTGTATTGCTTCAGGACTTAATAGGGACATTGGAGTTTTCTCTCATTACAACAGCTGGTTTGACCTCATCTTCCTCTGTATGCTGTTTCCCAGTGTTTGAATCTTTACAACCATTTTGATTTGCTGTTACAGCGTGACCTGTTCCCATAACTTACATTTCCCTGCATTTTTTTTTCCTTCCATTCTGTAAGTTCCCCCATCTTCAAAGCATCTGACAAAGTGGGACTATCAACCACAAGATCTCATGCAATAAATAAATGTGCATGCCCTTAAGTGCCACAGGACTCCTTGTTTGTTCTTAGCTGATCATCTTTCAGCCAATCTTCAATCCACATGACAGTAAGAATATTTGTCAATTTCAATTCATTTGAGGAGAAAGATTTCATGAGACACTATCAAAGTTTTACTGAAGTCAAAATAGATTACATATACCACTTTCCTTTTGTCTACTTATTTTATTATTTAAAAAAAAACAATGAAATTTGTCTGATAAGATTTGTTCTTTGTAAACCCATGCTGCTTATTGTTCACGGATCCCTTAACCAATAGGGGCTACTGTGCCTTTAAGACATAGCTGTAGTGCAGACTGATTCTGATCTGACAGTGTGCCAAAAACTCTCAGTGACATGTTGTTTGACTCCTCAAATGCATAACAAAGAAACTATCGTAGGACAGTAATTTCAGGCCAAATCTGAGGCCCACTGAAATCAATAGGAATCTTCCCACTCACTTCAGTAGACACTGGGTCAGGCTCTTGGTTAACAAAAGCTGATGTTATTTCTTCCACACACACAAAGAGCAACCATATATGTTAATCTGAATGTTGTGTATATTCCTCTCCCTCAGATAAAGGGAAAAACAGCAAACCAAGAAAGAACATACTGTGTGCATCCCCCTCAACCAAATGCAAAATGGCAGCTGCTTAAAGCTGCCAGCAGATTCCTAGTAATGTAAAGGTTCAGTGCACAGGAAACCAAATGCTAACAGTTAAATATGTCACAGGCTGTGCCTTATTGTTACTCATCCTAAATCTGGCAGGCTAGCAGGATGATTCATTCTAGAACCAGCCATTGTATTACTTCCTTTAGTACTGTCAAGATGCCATTTTAGCTGAGGTACCAAGAACTTAAATAGGGGACACATAACATTGCATATGCTAAACAGCCAGGATCTGTAGTTGGGACAAACTCATTTTCATTCCCTGTGGATTAATCCAGGAGGAGCATGCATAACATGCTGAGATACATTGAGTTGCACTGTCATGATAAACATGAGGAGAAACCTGGTCCCAGATCTTTACTGTGCTTTAGCAATGCCCATTATCTCATTTCTACTAAAAAGGCAGGGCACTAGTAAACAGTGAGTAATCTCCAGTTTATCCTGACAAAATGAATGCAAGGCTGGTCATGTATGAGGTGGAAAAGCTGAGGGAACTAGGCTTGATTAATCTGTATAACAAAAGAATGAAGGGGGATTTGAAAACAGTCTTCAACTACCTGAAAGGAGTTTCCAGGGACAATGGAACTAGCTTGTTCTCAGTGGCAGTGGATGATAGAACTAGAAGCAGTGGTCTTAAACTGAAGTGGAGGAGGTGTAGGTTGGATATTAGGAAAAACTTCTTCCACTAGGTAAGTGATGAAACACTGGAATGGGTTACCTAGGAGAATGGTGGAATCTCCATCCTTAGAAGTTTTTAAAGTTTGGCTTCACAAAGCCCTGGATGGGATAATTTAGTTGGTTTTAGTCCTGCTTTGAGCAGGTGGTTGGATTATACGGCCTTCTGAGGTCCCTTCCAACCCTAATCTTCTATTATGTTATGGATAAAACCTCCACCATCTCTGCTTTTATTTAAGTGTTTGTTCCTGATCTTGCATGGGAGCCCAGTGTTCTCATATGTTGACCACAGATTACTGAAGTTTTTTCAGACAAGCTATGCAGTACAGTATGAGCCTAGGGTGGGTTGAGGAATGGAGTGGCTTCTCTTCATGCATATGGTCACTTCTTTTCTGTCATTTCTGTGATTCAAGGGTCAGCTATTACAGCCTTCTTCCAAAACTCATGATGATATGCCATGTTCTCAGGCAAATTGGTCTCTCTAAGGTTTCCTGCTATCTGCTTTATGTACACATTTGGTCTCCCTCTTGGTCATTTTTCATCTGAGATCATTACAAACCATAGCCTCCTTTAATTTGTCCTCAACTGGAGGAATCTGCATTAGGCACCCTACAATCACATATTTGTTTCCATTCATGGAGTGTCCAACCATTTGATCATTTGAACTTCTTCATCTGCATAGTGCAGAACATATTGACTTCTTTTCTAGTGACTGGCCAAGCTTCTGATCTATAAAATAAGTGGAACTACAGTTTTATATACTTGACCTTTTAACTTTAGTGGCATCTTCATTTATGTATCTGACTTCTGAGCTAGAAAAACATATATTTTTGTCTATCTCCCTCATTACAAGGACACCCACTTAATACGTGAAGTCACATACAGGAACTGAGGTGGTGTATAGGCTGTCCTTCTTTCCTCAAAGTTTTCTTACTAAGTTGTTAGCATTTATGTTAAGTCTGACAATGGAGAAAACAAGAGCGGTTGCCTAGACTGTGGGAAATGACCTTTTGCTGAGGATTTCATGGTGATCATGAAAACAATTTAGAATAAGACAATGGTTTTCTATTCATATAGGGGAACTACATTGAACCTGATCCTTGGCATGGATTTTAATATTTGATTCACATCAAATCATCATCTCTGCCAGCTTATGATATCTATATAGAGGGTTCTCAGAAATGGCCCATACTTGGAAGCTGTTGGGTCCTGTTAGATTCCAGACTTCATGGGAGACAGTCTCAGTGACAGATGTGGCAGTTTCCTGCAGCAGCTTCAAGGGATTTTACTGTATATAGGCCAACAACAATATTTTTAGGGACAGTAAGTGTGAAGTGGATTTTCTGGGAAATAACTAGTTATGCAAAAGACTAGTCTTTTGAAACTACACCCATAGCTCCTGAGATTTGTCTAAATATTTCTCTCATTTTAACATTGTTCCACCAATAATCTCATCTAAAAACATGGCAGCTCCTGTCTTCTTTTGCATATAAATTTGTAGACATCTAATCAATTTTATCAGTAGGTTTCCCTAACAAAAAGAAAAAGTGAATTTATTAACGTGATCTTTTTTCTACTAGAGCCTAAACCAACTCAGTGAGGAAGATAATTTATCCTAAAGTGTAGGTGCTAAAATATTATATCTTCTCAAAGAAACTTTCATTGTACCTGTCTGGCATTAGCTTCAGAATGAATGGGCTGACTTAAAATACATTGCCCTTTCCCCCAAAGTAACTGTATTGATACAATGCAGTCCACTCCTACTTACATAACACAGAGAGCACATCATAGTGATCCATGACCTTGTAAGGCTCATTATTAGATAGATACCAATTTGTCATGCTGCGCCTAGCTATCAGCTTTTCTAGTCACTCACTTCGTACTTCTAGTGGCAAATTATATTTGACTTTCAATTTAAAATCCAGGATACTTTAATGTAAAACCTCAGTATAATAATGGTGATGAAGCAGCAGGGCATGCAATTTGACAGAATGGATTTTTCTAGTTTATGGTGTCTGATTCCCCTCCTCCATACCTCCAAGAGAGAAAAGAAAAAGAAAAAGAAAAAAAGAAAGAAATCCGGTAGTCACTGTCTTGAACTCCTAATGGAAGCACCTACAGTGTAGGCAGCAGCCATAGCACTGGGGGTGCCATTTAGAAAGAAAGCATTACTGACCTAATCCAAAGTTGCTAGAAATCTTTTTAAGTTTGCCTCAGTGAGCACAAGTTAAGCTACATTTGAAACATCATGACAAGCTCTAGCTCACCAATGAAAATTTAATTCTTTTAATACAAAATAAATTTATATGCTTCTTTAGCTAAGCTACTGAGCTTCTGTCACAGTAAGTAAGTTTGGTCTTCTTTCTCAGAATACTTCACCTCTATCATTTAGCTTGCCTTGTGCTTTTAAATCTTGATGTTATGCACATACTCTTTTGATTATTTTCAGTGGTTTTATTTTAGGGCAGGTCCTCAGAGATAGGCTGGGAATTCCCTTGTCAAGCAAATATGCAAACATGAGATTTTTTTAAATATTCATATTCTTATTTGGGGAGAATACTCTAATTATTTGAACATTATAAATACTAAACTCTAAAAACTGAAAGTAAAAGAATCATCATGGAAGTAATAAAACAAAGATGGTAAGTGAGATTCCCACATCTGAGCCAATCTCTTTGGGTGACAAATCTGAGGACTTGCCACACACTGAGATATCAATAGAGATGCCTTTAGAACAAATAAGTTAAACAATAATAAGTCACCAAGGACCTGATGGTAATTCGCCCAAGAGTTCTGAAAGAACTCAAATATCAAATTGCAGAATTACTAACTTTGGTATTAAATCTATCACTTAAATTTATCTCTGTACCAAATGATTGGTACATAGCTAATAACATGCAGATTTTTTTTAAAGACGCGGAGGTAATCCTGGCAATTACCAGATAGTAAGCTTAACAGACCAAGAAAACTGATTGAAACTATAGTAAGGAACAGAATTATCCAACACTTAGGTGAATATTATTTGTTGGGGGAAAGTCAGCATGGCTTTTTTAAAAGGAAATCATGCATCACAAATATATTATAATTTTTTGAGCAGGTCAGCAAATACGTGGAGTAGGGTGAGCCACTGAATATAGTGTTCTTGGACTTTTAGAAAGCCTTTGACAAGGTCCCTAACCGAAAGCTTTAAAGTAAACCAGGCACTTATGGGATATGAGTATTAGTAACTGGTTAAAATATAGTAAACAAAGAATAGGAATAAATAGTTTTCACAGGAGAGAGAGAAAGAGAGAGAAATAGCAGTGTGCTCTGAAATTCTGTAGTGGACTAGTTCTGTTCAAGGTATTCAGAAATTATCTGAATAATGGAGTGAACAGTGAGATGACAAAGTTTATAGATGATACAGAATTAGTGAAGACAGTAGAGTCCAAAGCAAATGTGAAGAGTTGCAAAGGAATCTCACAAAACTGGATGACTGGGCAACAAAATGGCAGATGAAATTCAATGTTGATAAATGCCAAGTAATGCACACTGTACAATGTAATTCCAACTATATATTCAAAATGATGTGTTCTAAATGAACTGTTACCACTTGAGAGATCTTGCAGGCATCATGGATGGGTCTCTGACAAAATCTGCTTAATGCATAGGACTAGTCTCCCCTCCCCCGCAAAAAAACAAACACTAACACTGGCTATGTCTAACCTACAGGGCTTTATTAAGCTGGCTTAAAGTAGACCATATTAAATTGTCTTTGACCGTCCATGCTCAAAATGCCAGGAGACTGTCCATGTCCACACTGGCAGCTGCTAGGTCGCCCTAGGAGTGGTGCATTGCGGCTACCTGGCCCTCAGTGCACCACAGCAGAGGTGCCCCTCTCTCCTGGCCACTTCTTTACTACAGGAAGTGAGTGATACCACCTCCCTCCATACTGTGTGTGGCAAAAGGGAGCTCAAAGAGGTCAGGGAGCCTTATGTGACCTAGCAATGTGCCAGCACAGCACTCCCCACCCTCCATGTATTGCCCAGACCCCTCCCACCCTGGAGGTGCCGCAGGGCAACTGAGAGCGCAGGGGCAGGGTGCAACAGTTGTTAAGACTCAAACACTGGGAAACCACACATAGAGGAAGGTGATGTCAAATCACGTATCATAGTGGGAAAGAAATCCATAGTCATGATTTAATCCTGATTTTACACAATCTAATATGAGAGAACTAGCAGCTTTTCTTTCTTTCTTTCTTTCTTTCTTTCTTTCTTTCTTTCTTTCTTTCTATGTGCTGTTTCCCAGTGTGTGAATCTTAACAACTGCTTTGATTTGCTGTTACAATGTGACCTGATCCTATGTCTTACACTCCCTGAATTTATTTCCTACCATTCTATAAGTTCCCCCATATTTAAACTGTCTGACAAAGTGGAATTTTCTCCCATGAAAGCTCATGCAATAAATAAATTTATTAGTCTTAAACAGTGTCTCAGGACTCCTTGTTTGTTTTACAACAATATCAGGGGCGTTGGGCTGAGAAGGGGAGACAGATGGGATCGAGCTGGATAATGGGAGAGACACACAGGGTTGGGCTCCAGAAGGCAAGGGGGGAGACACAGGCAGTCGGGCTGGGGAAGGACAAGAGGAGAGAGACACGCAGGGTCCGGCTGGAGAAGGGGAGAGATGTGCGGGGTGGCACTGGAGAATGGAAGAAGGGAGAAGGGCTAGGGGAGAGAGACAGGGTCAGGCTGGAGAAAGGGAGAGACATGCACAGTCAGGCTAGAAAAGAGAAGAGATGAGAGTTCAGGCTGAGAAGGGAAAAGATGATAGAGCAGGTTGGGAGAAGGAGAGAGATGCAGAGTCAGGCTGGAAAAAGGGAAGACCTGTGGTGTTGGGCTGAGAAGTGGAGGAGATGCTGGATCAGGTCAGTGAACATGGGGAGTCTGGATGTTGTACACACAGCTGAGAATGCTCCCAGCTGTGTTGTGCCTTTTCTCCATCCCCCATCTGCATGTTTTCTATAGTTAGATGGCCAATTAAGTTGATTTAAGGCAACTCCTGAGCCACATTGCCTTAACGGTAAAGTCAACTTGGAAGTTATAAAGTTGACTGTAGTGACCAGGAAAGTCAACTTTGCTGGCTTGCAGTGTGGCCTGGGCTTTATTTAAGGTACTTAAAGGCCCTTAAGTTGACTTAAAGCCACACTGTATACATGGCCAATGTTAAGAACCATTAGGAAAGGAATAGACAAGAAATAGAATATGTACCATCACTAAACAAAATCATGATAGGCCCCCACCTTAGTGCATGAAATTCTGGTTGCCCCTATTTCAAAAAACAATGGCAAAAATACAAGGAAGTTACAAAAATTACAAGGGAATGGAACAACTTCACCATGAGGATTGATTAAAAAAGACTGGACTATTCATTATGGAAAGGAGATAGCTGAAGTCTGTATATAGAGCACTATAAACCACGAACGCTCCCTCTGAAGTATCTGGCATTTCTCACTGTTCAACAATGTACTGGACTAGACCCACTATGGCCATTTTTATGTTCTTAATAGTACCAGATCAGTGCCAGTTTTGCCATTAAGTTTTTATGTTCTGTTATGTGGTGTGGGTTATTGGGAACTTTGCTCTATACTAAGTTTCCTAGATAAGTGCTGATCTCTGTTATTTGGCCTTTTGCGTTTTTGTTTTACTGCTATTAAAAGCTCCATTTACTACACACAGACTCGTGCTTGTGAGTGGGGAAGCCTTACCTTTTGGAGTGCCCAGGGAACAGTGCAGGATTCCGAGAACTGAGTGGGGGCTCGAGCCAGTTGGTGGTGCTGGTTCATTGGGAAACCACTACATATAGAACGTGGCCCTTGTTCTGCCAACCTGCCCTGGCAGAAGGGTTACACATGAAAGTATTAACAAATGTTTTTCTTCATTTTCAATCTGTTTCTCTCCTACTTTAATAAAAATGCCCAGGCTACAGCTGCTGTGGCAGTTTTCTGGATTCAAGCAGATTCTTTCCCCTCATAGAAGGAAGAACAGGTGGAATCTGCCAGTTTTGTTGTGGCAAAATATTATATATAAGTGGTCTTTCCTGGCCTAAAGTGAAACATTGTCAATGCTTGACTAGAGGAAAGTTTCTATCCTTTAGGATCTGGAAGTGTAATCATATACTGATAGTTCACTTGCTGCAAACCGTGATATCCAAGGAATACACAAACTCACTCCCCTGACCCCCCCCCAATCAAGGAATTTGAATTTCATTCTAAAGCTGTCAAGTTTCACTTACACAACTGCACCCAGTACATAGAAGGTTTCTAACATGCATCTGTCCAGTTGGTTTATATGTGGACACAGAATTTTCTGTGCTCTGCTCTTAGGAGGTGGCCTTCGTTTTAATGATGTCAACTTGATCATGGCTATGGCAATTTACATTGGCAGAGAATCAACCCCATATTGATAAAAAGGAACTTGAAATATTTTAATTATTTTGCCACTCTGAGCAATCAATTCTACATTAGCATGATGTGCCAATGTTCCTGAAAAGCTATTATAGACCAGCTATACTTTTCTTTAAAACAGTTATTTTGGAGAGGAAGGTCATTTTAGGTATTTGTTTAGATGCTACTTCACCTCCAATCTCATAGGTGACCCTGAATGACTAAAGTGTTCAGTAGTTATTACCTGAAGTTTATTATCCATAAGTTGTTTGACAGACCAAATGTTTTGTGACATATGGGGATACAGTTATAAAACTTCTTGTCCATTTCAATTCCACATCTATATACCTTTTTTCATTTTCCTTGTAATATGCTGTGGGGCTTGCACAACTGAAGATTATAGACCTATATATTGATTTTCTTCATGTTTATTTTGAGATTTTATATGCAGTATGTTTTCCATGTTCTATGCTATGTCTTGGTAACTCAAAATTCTTCACTGTGCTGCCTGATGTGTTGCACTGTTACATTCCATCTCTGTTGTGTTTCCTGACACATTAACTATGCAATTAGTGAACAATTCTAACTTTGAGCACCAGAATTTTTCTCTGGATGAAAATGTAAAGGATTTTTTTTTTAAAAAAAAACACCTTATTTCTCTCTTATTTCTCTTTCAGGCTCTAGGGAAGAACTGTATGCTTCTAGCTCTAAATTACTCTTTCCTGCTGGCAGCAGATGTATGCCCTAAGGAGTATAGTTTGAACTCAGACAAGGCTCTAGCTACGCAAATCCATTTACAAATACAAAATAATCTAATATTGCATTTTTCATACAATCTCTCAGAGTGCTTTACAATCCATAAAAAAGAGCTATAAAGATTTCAGAACTAATACTCTCTCCCATATAAAATTGAGACCACCATTTTGTGGGGGCTGAAATTTGCTTCATTGCTTTAAGATTTTTATTTATGTATAGTGTCTAAACAAGGTTCTCTCTGCTTTTTCAAAAACTAATAAATGTTAAAATGAATCAAGAACAACCTTAAAGGCCCTTTTAATACTTACTTCTGAGTAAAACTGTATTTTTTTTATTTATTTTTTTACTTTTTTACATTTGCTAGCAATTCAAGAGGCAGGCAAAGAGATTGTTCTGTGTTAAACGAAAAACTAAATTTTCCAAAATTGTTGGACAAACCAAAAGGTAAAAAAGAAATTCTAGGTCAAACACAGCAGTGTTCAACTTGCATTGAAACACTTCTGATTAAAGTCAATAATTAACAAAAAGCAAAAGGAAGTTTTGAATCAAAAGTTCATTTTGAACTTAAAAAATGAAGTGTTTCATTTTGAAGGAATCCAAACCGAGTGTTTCACTTTTTTCTGAATTTCTGTTTACTCCAATCCCCTCCTTGCGATCCAAAACTCTTTAGGGAAGAAGACGTATTTGTCAACTGGTTCAGTGGCACAGAATCTGTTCTCTAAAAAAAAAAAAAAAAAAAAAAGTTTAAGGAAAAATTTCACCCAACATATCTCTGAATCTTCAAACCTCAATATGTTTGATACCCTGATCACAGAGTAGCTAGTTCTCATGGGTTTTTTGCATCATATCATAACACTGGGTTTTGTTCTGAAAGTCCCAGATACTGGCAGCAAGGAAGCTTGTGAGAATCTGTTTAATTTTACAGCATCAGTGGGTAAATCCTATACCTTGTGCTTATGGGAAAAAAAAGCTTGAAAATATGACACAAGTATAACTAAAAGATTTGCAAACCAGAAGGTAAGTTAATACATACAAAAATAGTATTCTTTTTATTGTAATCTCCCAGTTTAAGTGCCTGACTCATGAGCTTTGAATGCTTGGCTCCGGTAATATAATGATTTTCAGTTTTTTATTTCCTTACAGTCAAGGTTCACTAAAATGATTAGGTGCACATTTTGGCAAGTCCTTTATTTATTTATTTTGAAGTACAGTGGTGCATGTCGCTCCCTAAATAATGGCCTCTGGTTCCTCAGAAACCAAGGACCTGTTTTTCCTGCCATTTGCACCTGACAAAGCACAAGTGAATAGTACCACTGAAGCCAAAAGGGCTAGTCATATGATTACAGCCAAGTGTATATTACAAGCGTTTGCAGGCATTTGGAGCCTTTCACAAATCTGACTGCATTACTGTTAATAGATTTCTCAAGTTACTGTGGTGGAGGTAGAGGAGAACTAGGCCCTGTGATTATTTTCTAGCTTTGTATGTTGAAATGAGAGTCTAACAAACTGATGTATTGCTGACCAGCCGTACTGAAAACTAACTTAATAGCACAGCCATGCAGAAAACTGTCCCCAGGTAAACAATGGTATTAGCTAAGATGTGAAATCACTCCTTGTCTATACTATTTCTACCAACATGGTGTGACTGCAAAGCAGGGGGTGAATGAACATATTAGGTCAGAATTTTGCAGAACCTTTCAGAATGCTGTTTTAGGGTTTAGAAAACTGTTAAGTGTCACACAGAACTTTAACTTAAGCTATCCCACCCCCCAGATAATTTAAAAAATATATTTGTAACTGATTTATCCTATCTTTTGCTATGTAATTTATTTTTCCACAGTTAGTAAAAATGTTTTAAAGGGTTTTTGTTTTTTTTATTTGACAATATTATTTTTTCTTCTTTTGGGGAAGCCAGAAGAACACATCTTTTAAAAAGGAAGTTAAGCAAAATTTCTCAAATTATTATTATTTGATTGTATTACCATAGCTTCTAGGACCAAGATCCCATTATACTCAGTGCTGTACAAACACAAAACAAAAAGGTAGATAGTCCCTGACTGTAACGTTTTCTCCCAGAATCTGTTCCAGTGTGTCACTGTGCCTTCTTGATTGTGACTCAAGGAACCGTCCTCCAGTAAGCACCCCCAGCCCGCAGATACCACACCAGGAACTTCCATCCTACAGGGATCAGGACCTTTCCTCCATCACTGTAGATTCACAGAAACTGGTTAAACAATTTATCAAAGAAATGAGACTGCCCAGCCTCACTCACTCACACTCTATAAAGCTCACACAGCTTTCGATAAAATAAATACTAGTTTATTAATTAGAACATGTTTTTAAGTGAGTATATAGCAAATCAATGCATCATCATTTATGAATTAGTCAAGGCAATCTCTATCAAATAAAAGATATAAATTGCATCCTAACCTAACATCATTGTACAGGATTACTCACAATGTCCAGCTGATGATGGTTTTATAGCCAGTAGCTGCCTATCCCTAAGCAGGGCCCATGTCTTGCTTGAAGTTGGAGATGTTTCTAAATGGTGTTTCTCTGCCAAAAAAAGTCTCTCCCAGTTTGAAATGTCTGTTTATAAAGCAGCAAGTGAAGGGGAACAGTCTCTCACTCTGTATGATTCTTTTTGTCCCATGTGAACCAAGGAGCTAAATTTGCACTCTTTATCTTTGTCATGTACCTCTTCAGTCTCCATGCTGAATGATAGCCCTAAAATACCTGGAAACATGCTTCACCTCTTCACATATACATTATGCAGAAAACATGACACCATAACCATAATGCATAATATGTTATGAGCATTCATGTAGAAATCTTGCATTACATATTTTGCATCACATCATGTAACTATATTGCAATAGTGAACAGGAAAGTTACTGCTGCAAAGTATAAGACAAGAGACAACAGATATAGTCAGAGATGGGAGTACAAGGAAACAGAGACAATATTGTAAGTATGATAATCATTGCATACCCACAGTCTACCTGCTAAGGTTGTAAGCATCGCAGGAGAATTTTGAGGAGGGATTTGAAGGTGGATAATGAGATAGCTTTGTTGATATTTACAAGGAGTACCTCCCATGCTGATAGGGCAGCATGAGAGAAAGTCTGAAAATTTAGAATGTGGACTGGTCAGAAGGCAGCATCAACATCTCTAATTCATATTTTATGCTAATAAGCAGAATTTTGCCAGATCCAAACAGAACTGAGAGCTATAAGATTTGTTCTAAATTTGAGATCCACAATTTTCCCCATTTATAACTGCCAAGAGGAAAAGAGAGAGTTCAGAGTTAGATTGGAAGAGTAGAAGCAGTCATAAGACTCTATCCACTAGCCTAACTACACTATGAAATTTGGTCCAAAGGTTGAATGCATTTTGTTCATCAGAGAAAGCATAGTGCCTTCTGTCAAGGCTCTTTCCCCACTCTGGCACTTTGACTGCAGAAGGTAGAGGCCTGCAAAAGGCCTTAAGACTGACTGGCCCTAAAGCCTTGTCTTAAACTCTCCAAGGCTACCAATTTCCTTGCCTTGGAATGGTATTGCTGCCACCACCCAAAAGCAAAAGTCTCTTGAAAACCCAGGAAGGCGCACTTGGGAATTCCTTCCTGCAAGGTATCCTCAATCCCTTTTCTTCCTCCCTCAGGAGACTGATTGAGCCCCAGCTGTGATATCAGCAGAAAATGGGATGGAATCCCCTTTAGTAATCGGCGGTACAGTCAGAAGCACATGCACACAAAACCGCTTGCCTTTTAGGACACAGAACCAGACCTTATTTTAAAAGGGTAAATTCTTTAATTAAAAAGAACAGCTAAGAAACACATAGAGTTGCTTCACTGGGATTTAACTTAGGCAGTTACAGGATAGTGGGAGGGCTCAGCACAGAAGAATCCAACAGCAAACCAAAACAAAGAAATACTCTGAACGTATCTAGCTGAATATGCCCTGTTCTACTCATGCCTGGTCAGTTACGGCCCTGAGCCCCTTTTAGGCAAAGCTGTCACTGGATCCTTCAGGCCTGTTTCTCTGGCCTCCTCCAGATCCTTCCAGAAGCTCTGCTGCCGCCAAACAGGCAACAGGCAGGGCTGCTGCTCCAATTCAAAAACCTATACTTTGTTTCTATTGGCTCTCAATGACCATGGTGTTAACCCTTCCTCCCCTAGGTTACTACATCCTTGCTGCTCACACTTGGTCTTTTTGTCCATATCTGTCCTTACACAAAGACTTTCGCAACCATTTTCCTCACTGTTGAATTGCAGCACTATGAATACTTGTGGCATAGGCCACTGCCCCATTTCTTGTTCCTTAACTATCTTTCTTATATGGATTATGTATATACACTGACATTCTGGGTACTCTGAGAATGATTTGAACAATTCTAAATTATGAGCATTAGATTATAAACTCTGTTATGTCATTCCCCTTTTCAATTTTCAAGCTTGTTTTTCACATTTGCATGCAACACATTATATTAATACTCTTTATTTTCGAAGAATTCCCTTTATGCCATACTTTCCACACTGGAAATACACGAGTCAAGTGAAACCAAAGCTGCTTTCCCCTTTTCTCTAGTTTACTCAAAGCCCATCTAATATAGTCTGCTAGTTTGGAACACAGAAGGTACTCTTCTGCTCACAAATGGACTATTTACTGAAGATTTACATCAGATAGCTTTCTAGAATTCAGTGAATCTAAGATGCATCTGAATATCTATCAACAGGCCTTCAGCATCAGTCTTTTCTTTGCCCAGGGTTCACAGATGAATGTGGAGATATAGTTGTTGCTGACCTTTCTGATTAGAATGCCACCTAGGAATTCAACAAATGCCTATTTTGATGGTGATCAGTTTTGTAATATGGACACCCATGTATTGAGCATATTTCTTTCCCTAGGATACCATTACACCTTTACTTGCAGTAGTATTTAGCTAGCCTGGTTACTTTAGTGGTGAAGAAGGGGCTGTCAAGTTATGCACAGTGGGCTGTGACCTGTGTAGCATTCCTGTTCACTGTTGCAGTGTTGTGTAGTTTGATGCAAACTGTACCATGAAAAGTTCCCTTTTGAACAATCTGCCATACTGTTATGGTCTCATGTTTCCTGCAGCATCATGTATGTGAAGCATGTTACAATGATTCAGACCATCAGGGTTATTTCTCAGCACAAAGGCTGGAGAGGTGCATGACAAAACAATGTCAATTGAGCTCCCTGGCTCAGGTGAAATGAAGAAAGTCACCTCAGCCCAGCAAGAACACAGGCAAAAGGAGGTTTGAAAACAAATACCGACACTTGGGACAAGTAGGGGCTTTTGTCCAGAGAAACTCTATCTTGAACCATTCTCCAGCTTCAAAGATCTGTGCCTTGCCTGGTGGCAGAGACTGGCTGTAAAAATACCTTGTAGCTGAATATCTCATGAGTAGCCTTGGACCATGATGTTAGCTTAGGTAGTTGATATAGGTTTAGAATGCAACATATCTTTTATTTGCTTGTGATAACTCCTGACCACTTTATTAAATGATTGTGCATTGATTTGTTATGCACTCACTTAAAATCATATTCTAATCCAGGGGTCCTCAACCTTTTCCTTATATGGACTGCTATATTGTCCCTGAAAGCTTTTGCAGACTACGTTCAAACTGACAAATATGCACAGTTCACATTGACGTGTTGCAAAAGGTCCACAGAGAATGTTACGTTACACAAGGATGTTTGTGAAGCAAAAATTACATGGCAAATAATAATGTAACATTGAATATAATACATAAGAGGTACACATGATTCTATTATTCTTACAATATTCCCCCCACCCACCCCCACAGGCCACCTGCAGTACTGTTGTAGCTCTCCAGTGGTCCATGGACCACAGGTTGGGAACCACTGTTCTAATCAATAAAATTGTTTAATCTAAAGCTCTGTGAACTTCAGAGGGTGTGAATGAGTGAGGCTGGGCATACTCATTTCTTGGATAAATGACTGAACCAGTGTCTATGGCTATGTCTACACTAGCAAATTAGTCCAGACTATTTTGGTCCAGGTCTACACTAAGCTTTGCCTGGTTCGAACTAAAAAATTTTTTAGTTTGAACTAAACAAAGTTTAGTTTGAACAGCTAGTGTGAATTTAGCACTTAATTTGAATTTTAGTTCAAACTAGGGTGATGTAGAGACCTTAGTTCAAATTTAAAAAGTTTGAACTAAGTGATTAGTTTGAACTAACTGCTTTTCTAGTTTGAATTAACTTCTTAGTTAGAACTGGCTGTGCTTTTTAGTTTGAACTAACATTTTAGATCAGACTTAAAAAGCAAGAGTAGTTTGAACTAAAAAGCCGAGGTTAGTCCAAACTAACCCATGATTAGTTTGAACTAACCCAGAACTGCTTAGTTCAGACTAAGGAAGTCTGCACTAAGCTTTCTGATGTAGACATAGACTTTGAGTCTACAATGACTGGGGAAGGGTCCCAATACCTGTACGACAGACGTTCCTAATGCGACATCTGGGGGCTGGGGGTGCTCTTTGGGGGGACCATCCCTTAAATGCCTGGAGAGCACTGGGATTGATTACACACAGAAGGCTGGTTCAGACTAACTCAGAAGTCAGTGGTCATCTAGCTAAGTGGTGTGAATTGGGGTGGGGGCACAACAGCACACCAGGCCAGATTCTGGGAGGGGCACATCACAGTGACAGCACAAAACAGCAACATGATTACATACCTAGAGTCCCTGGCAAGCTTGACTGAGATGATTAACTTGCACTGAAGCCTGTGCTGCCATGGCAATGCTACTGTTTAAGAGTATGTCTTCACTGTGCAGTTTAGAGTTAGACAATGATCACCACCACTCATTTCATATAACCCATTAAATAACCATTGGTATTATTACCACCAACTCAGTTGATTTGAATCAATGGATTGTTAAGAATATACACAATTCCAGTATAAAACCCTCTTTTTCCAGTGCTAATCTAGTATTCCTAAGAGCTTTTAAAAAACACCAAAATGCAAATATCAGTGAAACCTGATATGCTACACTTGGACGCCTCAGCAGACAGCCTGCTACCTAAATTCTTTTGCCACACACCAAATATTTTTAATACAATGTCACTTCAAACCACTGCAACACAAAGAAATGGGTTTCTATGAAGGCACAGGCATTGGAACACAGACAGTCACAAAAGAGCCTTTTAACTTGATTGTCTATTCCAGCTGAACTGCTGGCCAGATGCAATGCATTCTGGCAGCACTGATATGGGTACAAAACACGAGTTCCAGCCAGACCTGGTATTCCTAATTCTTTTCCTTATTCACAAACATGTTAGCTCTAGCCAACTTTTTTTATGAATCTTTACACTCTGATTTTTTACTTGGATTCTTACACTCTTAAATGTGGTCAAAAACAAATGGAAAGATTAATTTTGAGATGTGGCTCCAAACTAAATGATTTAGAATAGGAATTATGTCACTGAGTCAGCTCACTGAAAATAGTGAAACAAATCTTTTTTAGCTGCAGAAAGAGTCACTGTAACTGTATCTGCAAATGTGACAGCAGTTAACAAAAGAAAAAAAAGGGAAATTTCACATAAACATGCCTTTTTCCTCCTTTAACCTTCCTTTCACAACAGGAACCAAAAAGAAAAATATAGATTTTAAAAAATGGATTACAAAATCAATTTTAGTTGCTGAAAGTGGAATAACCAATTGAAGTCCTGTTGTCTCACCAGTGGAATCTGGATCAGATAGGTTAGAAAAAGCAGGAGATTGTTTGGTAGATCACTATTTATCCCTATCCACAGTAAAAATGATTTATCCAGTGACGAATCCATTGCAGTAGAGGTAGATTATTTTGGCAGCATTTTACTTAGGACATTTACTTTAACAGCATGGTCCACTTATGGCACCATCAGATGGCTAAGGTCTGAAACCTTACCTATCTTCTCTGTGTCAGGTGGTATAAGAAAGGATATCATCTGAGTTTCTTGGTGTTGTAGGCAAAAGAGATGAAATCAGGTGCATTCAGTCTGGGAAAGCCACGTGCACTAATAGAGACTCTAAGCTGGTGTGGAAAGGCACATCTCCCACATGGTGAATTGGGATAGTCTATCTTGAGAAAATCCAGAAAGTATGCACCAAATATTTTGAAATAAGATAGTATGAACCAGCAGTATCTACAAGAATAGAACATTAGAATAGCTATATGGGGTCATCTCTCCCAATATTCTGTCTTTTGACAGTGGCCAATGATTTCTAACTGGGGTAGACAAAGCTCACTTACTGTTTCAGTCAAATCTGTCCAAGGAAAATAAAATTCTGATTTCAAATCTAAGTAGTCCAAGCTCATTTGACTTGAAAGGCAAGCAGACTAGGAATGAACTGCTAATACAAGTTCCTAGCAGACCTGTGGGCTGTTACATTTCTATGAGCCAGATAGGGTGGATTAGCCTAACAAGTTACTTGTGAAACTCACTTGTTATAGAAAGAGTACACAAAACTGACCTATGAAGAATTTAACCCAGGCCTTGATCTTGATAAGTTAAAAGGCCAGCAATGCAAACTGTAAAGACAGCTACCAGTGAACTGATAAATGTGAAATTGCTGCCTTAAATATAGAAGGGGCATTTTGACAAAGAGCTGAAACACATGGTTCTTCTTGATGCAAGTTTTCTGACCACATTATGTGAATGGGGCAGCTTGCAAGGGAGAATTATATCAGCATTCAACCACCATCAGGAGAAGATTATAAAGAGTAATCAAACATGAAAGCTGCAGGAACAGCTGAGTTGCTAAAAGCTGTGGGGACAAGTGACATCAAAGCATTAGGGAAAAAATAGAAGGTACGGAAGTAAGGGAAGGTACTTAATGACTTGCTAAAGGCAATAGTAATACCATTCTTTAATAAAAGATCTTGCTAATCAAATAATAATTACAGAGATATAACCTTATTGGCAGTACTGGGGGAAACAGGATGAAAGTACCAAAGCAGTAGCTGTGTTAGTCTAGTTCAGCAAAACAAACAAGGAGTCCTATAGCACTTCTAAAGATTAACAGAGTTAAATGTCTTAGGGTGTGTTCACACAGCAGTCTTATTTCGAAACAATAGAGGTTGTTTTGAAATAAGAAAGGCCATGTTCACACGACACACCGTTGTTTCGAAACAAGGGGTTCTGTTGTTTCAAAACAACGGCGTTGTTTCGAAACAACTTAAACCCCATGTAGGGACAAAACAACATTGTTTCGAAACGATTGTTTCGAAACAATGCCATCTGAACACGTTGTTTTGAAACAACAGTGACTTGTTTCGAAATAACTGTTGTCTGAACCTGCTATTTCGATTCCTGCTTTTTTCCTTAATTCGAATTAACAAACTGTTAATTCGAATTAATTTACTTCAAAATAATGCCTTATTTTGATACAAATTGTTTCGAAACAACTTGTATCGCAATAACCCCCTGTGTGTGAACATAGCCTTAGTCTTTAAAAGTGCCACAGGATGCCTCCTTTGTTGAGGATGAAAGTAGCAGTCAGTAAATTAAGGCCATTTGTAGGGGAGCTAAGGAACACTGCAGCTTCAGACTAGGCGGCAGTTACATTGATTAGATATTTATGCTCCAACAGCTGATAGAGAAAAGTGAAAATAGTAATTAAAGATGTTTGAAAACTCAATGAAAAAGAAAATGCATTTAATTTAGTTTGAATCATAAGGAGTTCCAGGTAAGATAACGATTATAATAGCTATGTAGGAAGACTCTTGAAATGCCATAAGAATTGGTGGAAAATGAAGCACCTCTTCAAGCCCTAGTCTACACTTAGGGCTTTTTCAGAGCAGTGCACCACTGTTTACACGAGGAATATAAAATTCCTGGTGTAACATGCAGCAACTTTGTTAAGCCACCATTACACACTAGGGGAAAGCTGACCACAAATTGCTTGCAGTCAGCTTTCCCCTATGCCCCCGGACCCCCAGGACTTCCAGGGTCAGCTTCCAGCAGTGATGTGGCAAGTTCATGCTCGCCACGATCTGCTCTCAGAAGCCTGAACTGATGGCAGTAATTTTGCCACTGTCAGTATAGGCATACCCCAAGTCAAAGTTTGATTTAATACAGGCAGACATGGAATCACCATCTCTTTTGAGGTTATTACTAAAATGAACATTAAGAACTTCAGATATTTTGGAGGGCCTAACACTGGGTGCTCTAGAGTTAAGCTCCTTAGTTTAAGCAGATGACATACTACAATTGACAGACATTTAAATTAATGAGATGCTTCACTACTTTTGAAAATTGGTGTCACCAGCTGAGACTTGCAATAAATAGCAAGATGGCAAAGTGGTTCCATCTTGAAAAAGAAATAATAGCTAAAGTGTTGAAATGCAGCAGTGCTGAAACTGTAGAATAGAATCTTATGAGCATCTAATATGCCTTGATCAGGACTGACTTCCATTAAGGATAAGGTTAAAAACAAGACATACATTAGTCACAAGTGTTGCACAGAAATATGAACTGATAAAATTATTTGGTATGAATGAAAAGTTATCAAACCAGTGTATTAACAAGATTATGATCTGGAAACAACTGCTTAAATGAAATAGACATTAGAAGACTGGAGGCAGTAGAGATGAGAGACCTCTGATGAAGTGGAATTTTCTCCCATGAAGACTCATGCAATTAATAAAAGTTAGCCTTTAAGTGCCACAGGACTCCATGTTTGTTTTAGTGAACTAGACTAACATGGCTGTTCCTTTGGAACTTTGAAATATATCAGGTGTTAAGACATAGAGAAATTAGAAAGAAACAATCACAGCCTACAACCAAGGTCAGTCTGTTCAAAAGGCCAACTATCAACTAAATGGTGAGGCGTCCTACAGAGAGACATGACCAGGCTGAGTTTAGTTGAAGAACAAGCCATTGACAGGAATGAATGATGGTCCTGTTTTCTTGAGTCTGCAAAGCTGCTCTATCACCTGAACTAAAGGAGATCTCCCTTAGTTTGTAATAAATCCCTTATCCACTCTATGTTTTGGCGACCATTATAGGGTGAAATAATCATTTATATAAAGCCAGGATATTGCATTCTACTCCCCTCCACTTGATTAGCTGAAGCTTATCCCAAGAATCTAAGGTTCACTGAATTTCAAATTCAGTGACAGGTTGAGTCTGTAACAAATTTACTTGTAACAAACATCACACACATTGGATTCAGATGTGAGCCTGGACCTTTGGCTATGGAGACAGGTTTCTATCACTTAAAATAAAGGAGCTCTCTCTTTGCTAGTAGTAGATCTTTGCACCCATTGCAAAGAGTTCCATTGAAGTAACCAGATCCAAGGCCAGAAAATTACAGAGCTGGTGCTTTATATTCTTATACTTTGCTTAACATTAACTAAAACTGGTTTTTGTAAAGAGCTGATTGTGGAGTAAACTTGAAGAAGCTTCGCTTTCATTATCCTGCTAGTTTCACAGTGAACTAAAGTCTGTTTTGTTTGATATTCACCATCTAATATTCATCACTTGTTCTTGCAAGGTGAAGCTGTCACACAATATAAATATTTCCCAAGTCTTGCATTATGCACAGAACTAGTAGTTAGCCCACACTCCCCAGTGCACCATGCCTCCACCTTCTCTCCATTGAAAATCATTAAAAATAAATAAATAAAATGTAAAACAAATAAGTTATTCCTACCTCTAGATTTCCCAGAACGTCCCATTTTCATTGTGTCTGCCCTTCAAATGTAATCCACTTTGAACAGGAAAAAATACCATCTTTATTCTGTGTATCATACAGCACCAAATGCATTGCAAATGCAATGCTAAATCAACCATTATTTAGTTTAAAAGAAAGAAAGAAAGAATTATTCCTGGATTTATTGCTCTCAAAGCAAGGTTTGAGTCTAAGGCCTCCTCTTTATCCTAAAACTCAATCTGAAAACTTTCTTTAAAAAATTCACCAGCATTTTCTGGGATGCAATGTGGTATAGTCACAGAGAAACCACAGAAACATAAAATCCATGATTTTGGGATAAGTTAAGAACGATCGTATTAAATCTTGCAGAATGAAAAGTCCCAAAAGGGTAGCCATGTTAATTTAGTTCATCAAAACAAACAAGGTATCTTGAAGCACTTTTAAAGACTAATATCTTTGGCTATGTCTACATCTAAAAAGTTAGTTTAGACTTTCAAGTCTGAGGTTAGTCCAAACTATCCTTGGGCTATTTCAAACTAACTGAAGCTTTTTAGTTCAAAATAGCCACACATTCTAGTTTGAACTAACTTTTGAACGAATGGCTGAGTTTGAACTATTTACGTTTGAACTAACCATTACTTTAAGTATTGCCCATGCTTAGTTTGAACTAAAGTTTGAACTAAGCACAGAAGTCCAAACTAACAACCAGGTCTTACTAGTTCGGACTAAGCTTTGCAAAGCCTAGTGTGGCCATGGGCCAAATTAGTCTGGACTAAGCTTCTTTAGCCCCGATTAATTCTGCAGTGTATACATAACCTTCAAGCATCTGAAGTGGGATTTTCTCCCATGAAAGCTCATATGATAAATGTATTAATCTTTAAAAGTGCTACTAGACTCCTTGTTTGTTTTGTCCTATTAAATCTGTTCCCAGCAGTATAATTTTTACTAGCCATATAATGAAAAATTGTAGGGGTTTTCTTTACCCCAATATTAAGATGCACCTCCACTAAGAAAAATGGGGCCAGTTCTGTGAACAGCACCATCTCCTGAAAGTGAAATAATGCTGTCAGAAAACTAGAAAGTTTCACCTAGTAGCTATGAGAAATCTGTCCCCTCTTTTCAAAGCAGAAAACTCGGTTCTCAATGTTGAGGTCAAAGAGATATGGAGAAGACCACAGATACCCTCTTTTGCTTTATGAAGTATTTCAGGAGGAATCAAAAAATATTTTCTATTGCAACGAAGTGTATGGAAATGGCTGAAAAATTACCTTTTTAGACTGGCAGAAACCCTAACTCAGGTTCTTTTTATACTAAAAAGAACAAAAGAAACTTTGTTCTGAAGCTGATGTGCTTTTAAAATTCCCCTGGTTCCTCACAGCATGTCTTTCTCACTCGATGACTACATTTCCATGGTTCAGAGTGCTTGTTGCTCCCAGGGTAGGTGATAAATATGAACTCTGGCATTCCCCGCACTCACTCTTGTATGCGAGTTCGGAGAGCTAGTAACTCAAGCTCGACTCTCATAGCAGAAGAATCAGCATGTTATTGCCCATTGTTGTTGAAGATTAATTTTACAAGGTTTGTAGAGAGTTAAGGGCTGAATTGCCGTGAATGCTATTATTCAAGTTCACCACAGTCAGATCCATTATCGAGAAGACCGAGAATGATTTTTATTAGATCCATTCAGCCAGCCTATAATTTGGCGACATACAGCAGATCTACTTACCAATTTGCCATTGTAATCTTCACTGAGAAGCAAAAAGTTCAATTTGTTCAAAAATACTCTTTAATGAGTGTGCTAATTTAGAGCAAGTAAAACACAAGCATGGTGAAATGTGTTAGTTCTAAAAAGAGAATGTTAGTCTTCCTTTGTGTGTTTAGAGCTAGCTAGATTATTCTTAGCTAAAGGAGAATGGTAGTACCCATTGGCTGTGTTCTCACACAGCGAGTTATTTCGATACAGTTGTTTCAAAACAACCGTATATCGAAATAACACTCATTTTGAAACAACTTATTTTGAATTAACAAAATGTTAATTCAAAATAAGGAAAAAAAACGGGAATCGAAATAGCAGGCTCACACTGTGAACTTGCTATTTCGGTACCTGGTTCAGGGGGCTGCAGCCCCCTGGGGGTGAGCCGCTGTGGCAGCTCACCCTGCAAGCCCAGAAAGGGGGCTGCAGCCCC
>ML681992.1:3483592-3516352 GCA_007922195.1 Podocnemis expansa
GGTCTTGAGGGTTCCCTGGCCAGGGTGCTGAGGATCCAATGTTGTTTCGGAACACTTTGTTCCGAAACAACATGTTCACACGCCTTGTTTCGAAACAAGGGTTTCGAAACAAGTTTTTTCCAACCCCAAATGGGGTTTAACTTGTTTCGAAACAACACAGTTGTTTCAAAACAAGGGCTTCCCCTTGTTTCGAAACAACTGTGCATCATGTGAACAGCTGAAACCTTATTTCGAAACAACCTCTGTTGTTTCAAAATAAGGAGGCTGTGTGAACACAGCCATTGTGTTTAGAACTCTTACATGGTAAGAAATACATAGCATTAACATCTTATCAAATATATTGGAAAGTGAGGCTTAATTATAATAAATGTCTGACCTTTTTATTGGTAGTACCCTTCACGTTAAAAGGGGCTCGTAAGAATGATAATACTGGATCAGACTAATGATCCATATAGTCCAGCATCTTGTCTTCCAACAGTAGATAATTCCAGGTGCTTCTGAGGGAGTGAACAGAACAAGACAATCAAGTGATCCAACTCCTGTCACCCATTCCCATTTTCTGACTCTCTTTTGTGCCACTGACTATAGGGATACTAGAAGTAGAAAAGTAACCAACTCTCCATCTTGCAATAGGTCAGGGGTAGGCAACCCCCAGCATGTGTGCTGAGAGTGGCACACGCACTCATTCAGTGCAGGATGCAGCACCCTCTATGGTGCCACAGAAATTGCCATTTCTGCCACCAAAAGCCACTCCAGGTAGCTTCTTTCTGCAGCATGCCTGGCGACCCCTGAGAGGAGCTGCTTCTTTCCATAGCATGCTCAGGAAGCTCCCTATCATCCCCACTCCAGCCATGGCCACTGAAAAACTTTTAGGCAGCCCCCACGTTTTTTCAGCAGAGGAGGCCACTGGCACCAGCTGAGGGGCAAGGAGGAAGGCCTGGCACAGGGATCAGCACCATTGCCAAACTCTGCCTTAGGATCTGATTCTCCAAGCTACTGGTTATGTTCATGGCACCCACACAGAGTTGAAAACAAATACTCTTGCTTGAAAATTGCAATGTAACTTTACATAATTGCTTAAAATTCAGAACCTCCACACAAGAATCCAGCACCAGAAAAAAACTGAAAACAAGCTGGTGCTTAAATCAGAGATGTGCAATCACCCCCACCTTGTTTTAAACTGGCTCCTTCCAGAATGGTGGTCTACCAAGTGATGTTAGGCCAGTATCACATACGTCCCTGAAGAGCCCCCTAACCTGTCGGCAGTGTGATTCTGGCCGATCAAGGACTCATTAACACCAAGGCCCCTAGGCCTCACTGAACACTGACAAATACATAGGTGGAAACCAGTCTGGCTTTCCTTGTGTTGGTGTTGTTAAAACTGCTATTAGATTTATAGAAATGTGTTCCATGTTTGGACTTTCTGAAATGCTTGTGAGTCATTTCATGCATTAATCTCACAATATCTGTATCCAAAGTTGTAAAGTAATCTTTAAGGGTATGTCCACACATGCTGTTTAAATCAAAATAACATTGGTTATTTTGATTTAAGATATGGTAGGTCCACATTACGTTCCCTTATTTCAAAATGAGGAGCTCCCTCGTTTTGATATAAGGAAAGTTATATTGATATAATAAAACCTAGTATTATATCAATATGGCAGTTAAATCAAAATTATTTTGAAATAACACAGTCCAGACGTTATTTCAATTTAATTATTAAATCAATTTAATACTTTTTGCACTTCTCTTTCCCAGGTGCTTTCCTTTTTCTATATATTGGGCGGGGGCATTGCCCAGTGAGGGGGCCATGTTGCCACACCTCCTGTGGTGCCCCTCTCCTGAATCAAAATAGCAAGTCCTGTGTCTGGACATGCTATTTCAATTTGGGTTTTTTGGTGTGTACCTGTTAAATTGTTTAACTTAAATTGATTTAATGATTTTATATTAATTTTATTAAATCAATATAAGTTAAATCGATTTAACTGTAAGTGTGGACATAGCCTAAATGTTTTGTTCTATAACTATACAAGAAGTGCTTCCTATGAAAGGGGAAACCCCCACACCCTCAATCAAGATAGAATTATTGCCTAGTATGAACTACTAGTTTACTACAAGAGGTGTCATCTCCTTTCTAAAAAAAAAAGAAGGCCTATAGACAGACAACCCATTACAAAAAGTCAGTGAACAAAAAACTTTGTTGATTATAAACACGTGTCCCATACAGCTTGTACTCAGGAGTTTTTATTTCATTTCCCCAACTAAAAAGAGATTCCAGAGGGGTAGCCATGTTAGGCTGTATATAGCAAACACAGTAAAAGTTCTGTGGCACCATAAAGACTAAAAAATTTCTTCAGGCATAAGCTTGTGTGGGCTGGAACCAACTTTGTCAGATGCATGAACTGAAAACTCAAATTACGAGATATATATACACTAGCATGGGTGAGAAATGTTGCAGTGGGGAAAGAGAGAGCAAACACAGTCAATTCAGTTATGCTCGATGAGGCCCATTCATAACAGTTGATTAGAAGGTTAGAATGTGTGAACAGAGACAATTACTACTTTGATAACCATTCAAGTTCCTATTCAGACCCAGTCTGATTGCAGCTAGTTTCCATATGAGTTCCAGCTCTGCAGTTTCACACTGGAGTCTGGTTTTGAAGTTCTTTTTTTGAAGTATGGCAACTTTCAAGTATGCCACAGAATGCCCAAAGAGATTGAAATGCTATCCTACTGGTTTATGGATGTTACCATTTTTGATATCTGATTTGTGTCCATTTATTCTTTTGTGCAGGGACAGTCCAATTTGACCAATATACATGGCAGATGGGGATTGCTGGTAATGATGGCATATATCGCATTACTAGAGGTGTAAGTGAATGAACTCCTGATGGTGTGGTTGATGTGTTTAGGATCACTGATGGTGTCACTGTAGTCGATGTGCGGGCAGAGTTGACAACAGAGTTTGTTGCAGGGATGGGTTCCTACATTAGTGTTCTTGTTACATGGTGTATGGTTGCTGGTGAGTATTTGTGTCGGATTGGGGAGCTGTCTGTAACCGAGGATTGGCCTGCTTCCCAAGACTTCAGAGAGTGAGTAATGACATGTTGCAGAGATTTAGTAGTGTCCAGGAAGTGGATTTAGTGGATTGGTATGCACTGGTCCTGGCCGAGGTTGATGGTGAAATGAAAGTTTTTGAAATCCTGGTGGAATTCTTCAAGAGACTCTTTCCTGTGGGTCCAGATGATGAAAATGTCATCAATGTAGCATAGATAAAAGAGAGGTACTTGGGGATGAGATTTGAGGAAACTATATTCTAGGTGAGCTATAAAAGTATTGGTATACTGTGTTACCACATGGGCACCCATAAGCATGCTACTGACTTGAAGATATAGACTGTCTCTAAATCTTAAGTACTTTTGCAAACAAGAGAGCTTCTCTCATTGCCATAGGTACTTCATCTCCCCAAGAGTAGGAAGATATGTTGATGATAGAAACCTAATTAGGGCAAGCCTTAATAAACATTTGTACAATGCCTAGCACAATGAGTCCCAGTCAAGAATGAGGCTTCTATGCTCTACCACAATACAAAGAAGTAACAAGAAAATTGTTCCCATATCTCTGTAGGCTGCATTAGAAAACGTGAGCTTTAAACAGAATCCTCCAATCATTAATAATATGACTTTAGCTTCAGGTGAAGCTTATTCATTATTTAAAGAATTTGTAAATAAATATAGCAGCAGAAAACTAGCTCCAGTTATCTTTCCATACATGGCAGCAGTTATGCCCAGCAGCCTAAAGGGAAGTAATACTTGCACTTACGTTTGCCATGGTACCCTCAAAAAAGCCAACACTGCTCGAAACTATCCTACAGTCACTGCTGCGGATTGACTTTTCCTCAAAGGCATTTCCTAAGGAATAATGAAAAAGCTACTGAGTCAAAATGACCTCAGACTGTAAATTTGTAAGTTGTACTAATATTATTTTTATCATTTTTGTTAACCTTTCCTCACCACATTATTTTCAACTTGATTAATGTTCAGATAAATAGTATTTCAAACCAGAGATGTAAAACAGGTATTCTAGTTCAGCACAAGTTGTTAAAAATATCAAGGAATCACCGTTTCATAGCATTCTTGTAATATTTCTGCTACCTACCTAAATCTATATATTGAAAATAATGGAATACATATGGATAAAGACATGAACCAAGGTTTTCTCCACCCACTGGAACAATAGTGAAGTTAATGATGAAAAGACAAATCTCAGAGATTCACCTAAACAGTCAATGCTAGAGGCTTAGCTGAATCTTGTGTGAATGTGAATCAGACCTTTGAAGTATGTAAAATTAAACTTGAATTCTTATGAAAACTGGTATCCTGAATGAGTCAGGATGGAATGGAAGTACTCATGGAATTAGATTCCAAAGCCATGTAGTAAGGAATGAGGGTAAGTGCTCCTGCTGAACTGGTGATACTGTTCTAGGTGATAAGTTCCAAAGTGGTAGCCATGTCAGTCTAGTTCTGCAAAACAAACATGGAGTCTAGTGGCACTGAAAGAACAAAATGAATGTATTTATCGCATGAGCTTTTGCGGGAGAAAATCCCACTTTGTCAGACACTTCAAGCAACTGACAAAGTGGGATTTTCTCCCATGAAAGATCATGTGATAAATAAATTTGTTAGTCTTTTAAGTGCCACTAGACTCCTTGTTTGTTTTGCTGTTCAAGGTGAGTAAGGGCAACAGAATTTGACCTGTGATCTTCCACTTTAATTGTGGTTCCAGTTGTACCCAGCTTGTAGAGAAACACTGAAGAATATATCTCAATCTGAGTAATTTCCCAATTTATTTTGGGCACTATCTTCAAGTGGGGGCATGTTTTACCGACCAAGAAATGGACATGATGGTGTGATCTTCCACTTTAATTGTGGTATAAAAGTGCCAATGGCTATTAGTACAGAGGGTATGGCTGGATAGCAGCCATGGTTTCCATATCCTTTGGCAAAGTCTGTCGGGGGTTGCTGTCATTTGGGGCAAGATGTTCAAACCATCTGCCTTAGTTGCTCTATCCTAGTCCAGAGCATTCAGACAGCTACAGATCAAAGGAGCATGCGGACGACTTAATTCCTTCTTTTCAGTGCTCCACAGCCACAGCTGTGGAACTGAGTCACTGGCTCAAGTTCCAAGGCAATGGAAGTGGTGGTGTAAGTTACTCAGTGTGCGTAAGTGAATGTAAGTAAGTGAAATGTAAATGTTGAATGACAACAGGGGACTGTAGGAAAAATGGCTCTTAGGATGACATAAGATCAAATGTATTTGAGAAGAACACAGGCCACACCATTTCAAAGGGCATAGCAGGGGCAATGGCAGCATCCACAGAGGAATGGGGCTGAATTCTATTCTGAGGTGCATCAGTGATGGTATACTTACTGGAGTTATTCACAACTTGCACTGGTTTCAACAATAGCAGAACTTGTCCCTTTGTGCCAGGATCAGGCACAAGTGTCCTAGAGCTACTTCTGGCCCTACCTCAGTACTGCTTCCAAATCAAAGTAATGATTCTGTCTAGCCTGAAGATTTTTTTTTTAATTTGATTTCTCTGAGCCAGGATTAGAATTCAGGAGTTTGAGGCTCTTCACCTTATGCTTACACCACTAAAGCATACCTCTCTGATGTTCAAAGGCACAAAATATTGTTGCATTTCCAGAATGGAATGAAACTTCTGTAACGATGGGGCAGAGAGATAGGAAAATACTAGCCCAGACATTTTTCTTTGTAGGTCATTGCTGGTAGAAAAATAAGATTCAAAATTAGGCAGCCTGCTGAGTTTGAAAGATAGGAAACCAAGATGCTTTACATTTGCAAGTTGTTCAACTTGGCTTTATAACAAGCTCACACAGCAGAAGGAACACACACTTTAAATCAAATGCTCTTTTGAAAGTCTAATACTTTTTATCCTAGATGAAATAAGTGTAGATCATTTATAGTCAAGGAATGGGCCTTTGTGAACATAATACAGTATATAGAACTAAAAGAAAAAGTAATGCAGTGCCACAGAACCAATCTCATAGTGCTGTATTTTGCATGTGTTTTATTCTGAACATTTATATAAGTGATATATAAAATGAAAGAGGTGAAAATCTGTCCAAGAACACCTGTACATGGTGAATATTCCACTAATTATTTTTGTTTGACCTACTGTTGCTGTTATCAGGATACCTACTGGGTCTAGAGTATCTCCATGGAGAACGGCAGCTGTTGGAATTAATCAGTAATGCATTAGGTGTGCTCTGCTTCCCACCATCACCACCTCCCCAGAATCAACATCATTACCTGTTTCAAGATGTCACCAGTGGCCTCATTAAGCGTGGATGCTGCAGCAGAAAGAATCTCTCCCTTTAGGAAGGTTTTGGACTATTTAAAAAAGTGGAGCTGTGTTCAGGTTGATAGGTCACAGAGCTCAAGCCAAAGCAAAATGAGCCTACAGAGGTATACTCAAAAGAACTGACCTTGTAGATGAAGCTGATGGCTCATCTGTTGAGGCTCTTGTTCTACTATGGGTGTGTTGAGGAGAGGTCCTCCAGATGTTCTCATTGTTCCCATTTTCTTGAAAGAGTATCTGCTTTCAGGCTAACCTGCTATTTCAACCAAAAAGGTTCATGTGCAGTTCCTCGTGTCATCTATCATCACTATTTTTATATCATTTAAAAGGAGTTATCCCAACAGGGCCCCAGGCTTACATCACTGATCCAGCACTGGTCTTCTATATTAGCAGAACTTTCATACCAAAAGCAATGGGAGACATGTGGAACCTGAAAAACTAACAAATTTCTTTGGGCATAAGTTTTCGTGGGCTCCCACTCACTTTGTCAGATGCACTGGGTTGGAGCCCACGAAAGCTTATGCCTTGAGAAATTTGTTAGTCTTTAAGGTGCCACAGGAATCTCATTGTTTTTTGCTGTATGCAGACTAACATGGCTATCCCTCTGGAAATTTTCATACCAAAACTTATCAACGTAGCATAGTGAAAGAAAGTTACAAATGAATATTACTTTCCTAGAGAATTCATACAGCCTCCCAGGGCAAACACTGTTTTTACTGTTCAGAACCCCCACTCTGTTAGTTTGCAGGGCCTGCTCAGTTCATCCTGTTCTCTCCCTCTCCTAAACCATTTCCCTCTTCCTGCTGCTGTTCCTTTTTACGTCTCATGTAGACTCTGAACTAAATTCAAATTTGGCATATAACGAAAAGTTACAGGCTTGATGCTGCAACTACTTGGTGAAGTTTTATGACCCATGTTATGCAGGAGGTTAAGTTAAATCATCATAATGGTTCCTGCTGGCCTTAAAATCTAAGAAGATATGAATCCACTGAAAAGCTATGTAAATTATACACCACCTAACACTGGCTTACTCGTTGAAGGCTGTAAGATGGTATAACAAAGTCCTACCTACTGTACTTTAAATTAGATTTTCCAGTTCCTAGGCTTGAAAATTATGCTATTAGCTGCTCCTTTAGATATCAGTAGAGTGGTATAAGAAGGCTTAAAGGAGTCTGAGTATAAGAGAATCTAAATTACATCACCTTACATATATCTGAATTTGACTCTCACTGTTGTCCAGAAGCAAGACCTAGATAATCCACTTTTCCTAGCTGGCTTCTCTCCTATAGGTTTCTTTAAGTGCTGGCCTTTTTTAACTGTCTTCCTGGTGTGTCTAATTCTAGGTTACTGTTACGGAGATGTCATATGACACTTTCTTTTCCAGGTCTAGGCTGAATCTCATTTATAATGCTGGACCTTAAAAAGGTATTAATTAGAGCACTCAGTCTCATGTGTATCATTCCTCTATTTTTATTGTTTAGTGAAACTTCAGCATCATGTCTTATAGTTTAATATAGAAATACCTCAGGAGGGAAAGCACCAGCTTGCCTGTGGAGATCCAGATTGGTAGTTTATAGAAATTCATATCATCTCACCTTTTCAAAAGTGGAGGGAAATCAAATGTCACTGTATATAAGCAAGACCACATACTGAAACTGGGGAAAAGATTCAGATTTACCTGCCTGCCACTTTTAAGTCTAGCTTGCCCCTCTCCCCCCCAAAAAATCTTATGTGTAATGTGGTAGTGTCTTGAGTTCACAGACAAGGGGCACCATTATTTAGAGTACTGCCCCAGTGCTGAAGAATTGTAGCTTCTCTTAAATGAGACTAAACAAGTGGACATTCAGCAAGCATTCCATGGCTTGAAGACAGGTGATCCAGACTCTGACGATTCCCTTAAATAGTCCTCGGACTAAACTAGTCAGCTTAACCTTCCACAGTCTCTCATCCCATCATACTCCCCCTCACCACTCTCCTCACTGGTGATTTCTGTAATTTTCCTACTCTCTTCCTTCTGCTAGAGTCTTTCTACAACATACCCAGATCTGATGCCCCATGCCCTTGTTCTCTGCTCTCTGAACTCCATGCTCTTCACCCAGTCCTTCTGCATCTTCTGAAGACATCCTGAGGTCTGCAAGAAGTGAGCAGATTAGGAGGTTCTTTGAAGAAGATGTACACTGGTGGGATATATGTGAATATACTACCCTCAGTTATCAAATTAATTCAAGGCATGTCTACATTGTGCAGCAATATACAGCACAGGGTAATAAACTGTAAAGCAAAACAAAGGGTTGCACTTAACTGTTCCATGTGAACCCTGCTAATGTAGCTAGTGACATAGTCCCATTTGAAACAACACCATATCGATACACTCTTGGTACTTTTTAAGAGCAAGTCTGTAGAATCCAAAGAATTCATCTAGAGTACACTCCTTCATAGTACTCTACAGTTTACCTCCCTCTGTTGTGCACTGCATCCTGGTGTCAGCAACCTCGTAGCCTTCTCTTACCTACCATTCTCAAACTAGGACCATATTTAAAAAAAAAGTAGTTGGGGAGGCAGGGGAATAGAATAGAAGAAATTTTCTAATTATAGCAAACCCCAAGTTTTATTTAATTAGTTTCAAGGGTTTTCTTGTTTGTTTTTAACTCTTGTAGACACCTTCAGTTTTTAAGGGCATGTAGTTCAGGAACAACTTATCAAATCTGGTTAGAAAATATCAGCTTCAAAGATGGGAGAGAGTAGGGTGAAGCTAAATACTCCTCTGTTTACAGATTTTAATCAGATTCATAACGAAAACTATTTTAATCTTAACTTTGGAATGGCTACTTTACTCCCATTTACTAAACTGTAAAATATAATGATACTCTGAGGGAATGTAGCCTGTAAAATAAATACATCTGTGAAATACCAAGGTAGATTTCATCGAATCACTTCATAAAACTCATGAGGAATATCAGTTTGCTGAACAGTAATGTAACATTACATGGTGAATTTCACTGCACAATATTTTTAGAAATTTCAGACTCTGAATTACAAGCAGAAGTTTCTGTAGATAGACGGAGCAACAAGATCTTAACATGCAACAGATTTTGTAAGACAGTCTATTCTTACCACAGCTCGTCATTCTTTGTAATCCCTCTGGCAGGGGGTCTAGTGCTAAAATTAAATTATACCTGCCTACCATCCTCAAATCTAATCAGGCTGTAATTTGCAAAATAAAACAATTAAAATTAGAGTCAGGCCAGCCTCCCACTGTTTATGATCTCATTCTATTTGAAATGAGTAGGTGGAAATTCACCAATTGCAAAGCATTTGCTTTATATCAGTTTTTCTTGTTATTGCAGCAGCAGCTTATTTGGTGAATGGTTTGCAGTCTTCCCATCTAAAAATAGATGGATACCAATTCAAACCTTTTGGCAGTATTTCACATCAAAATATCATTAGTAAATAGTTATGCTTTATTTTCCTGTAAGAGACACTGCCATGAAGCCAATCTATACAAATATAAATAAAGACAGTTATTTAGAATCTCAAACATATATATAGATACATGAGCTTGTTCACATTTGGTTCAGTAATGTATGAAGTGACTTACGAGAAACATATTGGTTAGCGGAAGTGGTAAGCCTCCTCTGTTAATGGAACACCTTACAGTTCAATACCAGGGTGGAGTGCTTTATGTATGGACAGCTGATGCCTTTAGAAACTGTCTTATAAAAGAGAAATGCATAATTGTATTACCCACTTTGAGGACCCAGAGAGACTGAGTCAGGGAGGTTCTTCTGCTCACCCATTGTGTCAGGTCAGTAAGCTTTACACAGCTCCTTACAGCTGTTGCATCTTGTCCCCTTGCTTCAGGTCAGCAGTGTTGGACACACAGCCCATTCCCTTGCATCTCCTCTACATACACACACAGAAGCAGCCAAATGGATCTTGATCTACCTTCCACAGTCTGCAAACTAGACATCAGGAGGTCTCATAAATTAGTAACCAGTGGTATTACTTCTTTTATACCCCTGTGAGTAGGCCCAGTCATGATCTGGTGCATGAAGAACACAACCTCCAACTGAAGCCAATGGCAATCTCCATCTCCTCCATATATTAGTTACAATGGAGAATGGATCAGACCCTCAGTTTACAAAAAGTCACTCATCTCTGCTTCTGGATCCTCACATTAGACTTGTAAACAACTATTTATGTCAATGCAACCATACAACTTTGTTTTCTTGTTTCCTACCATTACAGTGCCCGGCTTTCTACCTCAGGTCTGTTATGCATTGGGGTGTCAGTATCTGTTGCTAACATCTATAGTCAGAGGCCTAACACAAATTAACTTCTTCAGTAATGGAGGAAGTGAAAAGAATTTCAAATGCACTGAAGTAATTTAGTAACCCAAGTCCTATTTTCAGAATAAATTTAGGAACCTAAGTTCCATTGAGTTTCAATTAGACTTAGGTTCCTGACTTCCTGAGGGCCTGATCTTCAAAATTATCTTTCTGCCTAAAGAAATTTTTCAAAAGCATCTTATCAGATTATGTACCTAACACCCACTGAAATCAATTGAACCTCCAACCACTGCAGGGTTAATAGAACCCTTTTGGCAGGTGGTTAAAAAGGGCCACATTTCACATATCTATGGTCCCTCCCAACATATAAAATCAGCTCAATTTCCTACTTAGTAGCTTGGGAAAATTAAAAGGTACCACTCACAAGCATTCCAAGACTATGTACAAACAAGGGAATTAGAGGGGAAAAGGAACACATTCAAAACTGAGAGACAGTGTGGAACATGTACACCTAGAAAGAACAAGAAACCTGCTTCCAGTAATTTAGTAGTGGTTCATGCAACTAACTCCCTTACCCCCACTGTTAAGACTATCCTACAGATAGTCTGCTGTCTGCACCACTTCATCTATCCACCAACCGCACTCTTGATTTATATCAATAAAAAGCAGTAGTCCAAGAATTCAGTCCCAAAGGACCCACCTGCTTGACATGAACTGACCCATCTTTAGGACTCTACTTTAAGGTGATTGGAAGATAGAACCTCCCCAGAATCCACTCAACTCTGCTACTGTTCTCCAAATAGTCTCACAGCAGAGTCCCCATGGGCAGGGAGCCAAAATTGAATAGAATCTAATCAAATCATAGGGTTGGAAGGGACCTCATGATATCATCAAGTCTAACCCCCTGGGAATTGAACCCAGGGCCTTCTGTATATTAAGCAGAGGTGCAAGCCACTAAAATATTTAGGCCCATAAGCAAAATCCTGCTTCTTGAAAATGAGTCCATTGCCACAATATTGGAGCTTTCTTTTCTGTTGAGCCTCTCTGGAAACCCACTACCCCCAAAATCCAAGTTCATGTTGTTGGGATGTTTAATATGTTTTGATGGTAACATATCTTTATTGTGTAATGGTATGGAAAGGGTTAATCATAGAATCATAGAAATGGGAAGGGACCATGAGAGGTCATCAAGTCCTGTCCCCTGCACTCATGGGAGGATCAAGTACCCTCTTAAACCATCCCTGACAGGTACTTATCTAACCTGTATTAAAAACTTCCAGTGATGGAGATTCCACAACCTACCTAGGCAATTTATTCCTTTGGTTAAATTTTCTCCTAATGTCCAACCTAAACCTCTCTTGCTGTGATTTAAGCCCATTGCTTCTTGCCACAACATGGAGTTTTTCCACTCTATTCTGAATGAGATAGTACAGTGTGCATAAGGTAGTACCATGTGCAAAAAGATTGAGTGCCATGTGGAAAGACAGCTGGGTGCTGTGTGTACAATTCAGCAGGTGGTTTGCAGAGCATAGTACCATGTGCAACTGTGTGGTGAAAAAATGTACTATATATTGCTAGCAGACCCTTAGACATAAGTTGCCCATCCCAGAGGCAGTGTGTGTTTGGGACCTGCTTAGTTACCAACCATTAAGACTACAGAAGAGGAATTACACTTACCTGTATCACAAGCATGCTGATTCAATCCATCGATCCATGCCCTCATTTCCAATTATCTTTAGGAGTCCTGTCATCTTTGCTGCTGCTGTGTTCCTGACTCCCTGTGTTCCAGTGTCTATATCCACACTGGATGGGGGAGGACTGTGCCCCTGTAAGGGTGAAGAAAAGATAGTTAAGCACCATTCACACAAACTGGTGAGGGAAAGAATAAGAAGTATATAGACTCATAATATCTGTTCTAAGAACTATACATCCAATCTGGTGACATATCTGTTCTGCCTATTTAAAACTCAACCTATTAATAAATTGCTTGATTTATTTCATCTCTCTCTCATTTAACTAATTCTACTGGCGTAAGTCACAACTCTGATAGATGGGTGCAAGAGGAGAGCCTAGAGGTTACGTGGAATCCCTGCTAAAATAAATGTATCTGGGGGTCAGGATGGATGAGTGAGTCTTGTACTCTCTCCATCTGGTAACAATGTATCCTTATGGTGATTTTCCAAATGTCATTATAGGAAATCTAGGCAGGCAGCCTATGCTACTCTTTATTGTATTTATAGCAGCACTTTTCACCAAGAGAGGAAGCAGAGAGCTCATTCACCTCTGGCTCTTCTGATTATATGGTCTTCATTAATATTCATTCTACTAATTTAGTCCATTGTAGATATAGGCAAAAGCTGTGAAACTCAGGTCTGAATGTAGATCAAAGTGTCCCCAAAGTTCAGGAAATGAGCTGACTTAGAATGCTATCACTGGAACTGAGATATGAATAAAATGGCTTTTCAGTCTGTTTTTGAACATGCTAGAACACGTTTTAATGAACATTCCCAATGGATGCCACCTAATTTCACTGAAAAGATTACAGACACATACACTAAAGCTCAGTCAGTTTAGCTTACTGGAGTGTCTGCTTTTTTATTGTTACTTAATAGTGAGATCCACAGTTGGGAGTGTCAGAAATCGATGGATACAGAAATCATTGCAATTCTTATAAATCATTATTACACATGACCTAACTTTGTGTAAGTTGAGTAAAATACTCAAAGGACATTGAGGCAGTTCTATATATGGTTAGAAAAGTTAGATCTGATACCTTTTACACACACTTCCAACAGATACAAATGATTATGCAAGGCAGCAAAGCATCATGCCTTTATTTATATTCTTAATCTGGTTTAGTTACTATGTATAAAATGCTTTGATGCTTTATGTAAGTGCTAAATATTACTTCCAGATGCAGAGTGTCAACTTAGAAAAAGTTAAGATTATAAATTTTTATTTTACTGAAAGAAGAGGATGCTCAGCAATTTCCAGGAGCACATGGAAAATGAATATTTTCTGCCAGGAGGCAAAAAAAGATAACAAACCACCAGTAGCCACATTTGGAGGGTCTAGCCTTTTTTTTTTTAATTATACCCTGGTTCTTCTTAAAAATCTTTGGTTAGCTTTGAGTGTTCCTGATCCTCAACATTCTGATTATAGATTTTTCTTTTCCTTTAATGATTGGGTTAAGGTGAAACAAATGTGAGATATAAAAAATTTCAGAGGGGACTGTTGAGCAAATCAAACAATATAAGCATGTGTAATTATGCTTATTAGTAAAGATTTATAGTTCAGTAAAGCCCAGAAGTCTCTATCAGGCTCAGTTGTACAAGTGCTTTACAGTCATATTCAAAGATCTGTGTCTTGAGAAAAGAAAAGAAACATACAGGGCTGGAAGGTGATACAAACGAACATTCCACAGCTACCCCTAAAGCTAGCTATCGTTAGCTAGCCTATTTCTCACAAATATTACAGCAGTGTCGGGCCAGGGAAAGAGCTGAATAAGAGGCAAATAGCCTCATGAATTGGTCCCTAGAAGGCATTAGGTGCCTAAGGACAAGATGGAAGAAGGTGTGGAGATATTCTTGATAAACAAAGGGATATATAATGAAGGTTGGAATGAGAGTTTTGGATGTCTGGTCAGAAAGAAAGCAATCTTAAATGTTACAGAGGCATCAGCAAGATTTTAGCATGGAAAAGATTTGCCTGGATATGCCAGGAAAAGGACTGGCTTAGCTGGCAAAGCTGAATGGTAAGAAGATTATGTTAGAGGTGTCAGATAATGAGAGTAGTAGGCCCTGTTTCAGTAGGAAGATCAGGAGTTCAATTTTAGACATGTTTAATTATAGTTGATGGGGAGGTGTACAGGAGGTGCTGAAGGAACACAGCAAGATGGAGAATAAGCAAAGGAAGAGCTCACTAGTAAGGAGGCTGGTGAGAGACTTTGACAAAGACAGTAACTGGAACTCTACCTTCAGATGACTGTCATAGTAACATCCCTGCAGCTTAGCAGAGCAGGCTTATGAACAGATTTAGACTGGCTACAGAGCTTCCATCTAGACATAAGCACAAGAGGTATGTTCTCTGAAATATTTTGAGGTGCTATAGACTGTGGCAATTATTCTATAAAGGTAAGGTATACACAGCATCATCTAGTGCCTAAATACAATTCAGTTTACCATTCTATTCCCTCTCCTCCTTCAAGTTTACATTCCAACCATTTGTGATATTTACTTCATCATACTATCACTGACGTTCAGAATGTCTCAGTCTGTTAAGTGTCTCTGAACCATACTTGTTTTCTAACTACTAGACCAGAATGATTAACAACTTGATCAACCAGAATGATTAACACCTTGATCAACTAGCTATCCATTATTTGGTTTATATGTAATCTTTAAGTCTTTCAGGCTATGTCTACATCTGCACAAATTTGTTCGGATTTGCTAGTCTGAACTAAGAAGTTCAAGGTTAGTCCAAACTAACCGTGGGTTAGTTCAAACTAACTAGGAATTTTTTAGTTTGAACTAACTACACATTATAGTTCAAACTAACTCTTAGTTCAAACTAGAACATGTGGTTAGTTTAAACTAATGGCTTAGTTCGAACTTTCTAAGCCTTAGGTCGGGTCTTGCCCATGCCTAGTTCAAACACGACCTCTTAAAGTCAATTTAAGGCTTAAGTCAACTTTATTAAGTCAATGTAAGCCAGTGTAGATAGGAATAGCCCTTACGTCAAGTTAATTGGCCTCCAGGTCCCCTCCCAGAATCCTTGGCCTCCCAGGAAGGGTCAACCCAGTACCTGCCAGTGTGGATGCAGGCAGTCAACAGTTTTCAGTGTGGACGTTCTAAGTAGACTTAACAAGGTTGACTTTAAGTTAACCTTGTTAAGTCAACTTAACAGAGCCTCCAGTGTAGACATACCTTTAGTTCTGCAGCGTCTATGAGCAGATAATTTATTCTTTTTCCTTTGTTGATTCCTGGCCACTGCACTGACTGACTGGCCCACTCATTGTGTTTAATTAGTCCTTGATGTCCTTTGTTAATGAGGTTTAGATTTCTCTACTCATTGCATTTGGAATTAATATTTGATCTTGAAAGCTTGATTCAACCTTTAATCAGGAGTCAATTTTATTTGCTTATTTGTCCACATACTGTAAAACAGTTTGTCACTTCATTTGTGTCCTATATATCTTTAATGCAACTTAGACTACACTAGCTATAAAAAGCAACCTTGTCAAACACATCTTCAAGAAATTCTTTTTTCTGACACTGGTTTGTATGAATGCACAGAATCCATGCATACATCTATGACCTCATCAAACGTGAATAATTGAGTGTGATTCTGGGCTTTATGACAAAGTGTTTGCTACCACCAACTGTTTCCATGAATATATTTAGCAATTAGGTTAACCTCATAAAAAGATATTGCCATCACAGAGGTGCTTGATCTATGTCTTTTTTGTTGATGATGGTTACAAACAGCTTATGGTTCATGAGTGTATGAGAATCTAAGCCACACACAGTTTCATATTTTTTCCCTTTTCTTTAAAACTTATACCATTGGGTGACATCATGTTGTAGACCCAAAGATTTTCCTTGCCTATGACAATCTGTTTTATTTTCTTTAACTTATTTTTCCCTTTATGAAGCAACAGAATAGGAATCCTGCAAGCTGCAGGTGTACACTATATAGTTCAGCATTGTCTCTTAAGGTTATTTTTTACAGGATTGCCTTTCAAAAGTCCAATATGACTTAATATTCTGTCTAGTTCTTTCACCTTTCTCATTAAACCTATTATGATTGCCATGCTGTGGCTGAAAAGGTTGTCCTTGTACCTTTGACCAAATACAAATAAAAAAACCTTCCCAATCAGAATATAAACTGTTTCTGTGGTGAACTGACCCATGCAGCTCAGCATACTTCCAGAGCTAGTCAAGTGATTTCAACTTTGAGCTGCAGGTTTCTAACCATCAGAGGAGTAAAGTTCTGGAATAGCTTTCCAAGGAGAGCTGTAGAGGCAAAACCATAACTGCCCTCAAAACTGAGCTTGATTAATTTATGGAGGGGATGGTATGATGGGATGGCCTAGTTTGGCAATAGGGTGAGTTTTGACTACTGGTGATGGATATGCCCGTGGTTTGCAGAGGTAGGTTGGATGGGGTGGGCTCTGAGTTATTACAGAGAATTCTTTCTTGGGTGACTGACTTGCTCACATGCTCAGTGTTAAACTGATTGCCATATCTAGGGTTGGGAGGGAATTTTCCCCTGGGACATATTGACTTGAGCTCTGAGGATTTTTGAGCTTCCTCCATAGCATGGGGCATGGCTCACTTGCTAGTTGATTCTCTGTATCTTCAAGTCTTTAAATCATGATCTGAAGACTTTAATAACTCAGTCATTGGATAGAGGTTTATTGCAGGAGTGGATGGATGAGGTTTTGTGAACTGCATTGTGAAGGAAGTCAGACTAGATGATCATATCTGTCCCTTCTGACCTTAGAGTCTCTGAGTCTATGAGAGAGGAGTTGAAGGTGATTGTGAATCCCTTCTGAAATGACAGTGACATCAACTTCTCAGTCAAATTAGAAGACAAGTTCCAAACAGTTTTTCCAGAAATATTGTTTCACTCTACAGACAGGACCTGTTATCACATGTGTTAGATCCCACATACAATAGCTCTTGGGGAAAACAAATCCCAAATATATATATAAATGATGAGGCCCAAGTCAGCAGTTAATACTCAAGAAAGACCTTGGAGTCAAAACACATAATTCTCTAAAAATGTCTACTCTTTCTGGGACAACAATCAATAAAAGTTAACAGAATATTATAAACTACCAGGAAATAGATAAAATATTGCAATAATAGAATAATAGGATAGATAAAATATTATAGTGCCACCATGTAAATCCATGGTATACCCACACCTTCCATGTTGCATGTAATTCTGGTTGCCCCAGCTAAAAAAATATTAGAATTGGAAACAAGGTCTATCTATGACCATTAGCCAAGAATGCTGGAGGAGCAAACCTCATGCCCTGGGTGTCCCTAAATTTCTAACTGCCAAAAACTGGTATTGTTGACATCAAAGGGATTACTTGATATTGTCCTGTTCTGTTCAGTCCTTCTGAAGGAAGATAGAATATTGAGCCAAATGGACCAGTGGTCTGACCCAGTATGTTCTTATGACTATATACTAACAGCTCCATAACTACTGTAGTGCAGCAAATGGCTGAAAAGTATAACCATATTTTGTTCATTTATTACATCTTACACCTTTGGTTGGGCACACTAATTTAGGTTATGAGTTTTTGCATGTCTTCTGCGTTTAGCCTAAAAGATTTTATAGTTAGCTTGGAATTCATGTCTTATAATTTCAGGGATAGTATGACAGTTTCTTTTACCACGCATGCTATATCTCTATACTGGTTTTAAGCTAGTTTCTATTTTTCAGGTTTAGCAAGTTGCTTGTTGTTGTTACTTCCTTAGCTCAATCTGTTTTGTTTTTAGGAAAGCTATGTGTTAGGATAGCTGCAAAATAACCAGGTGTCTAATATCTTCATGCTTTATAGAAATCAGTTTCCTGCCAAGTCATGTAAATCTCTTATACAATATTCAGCAGACCCTCCCTGGATCTTGAATTCTCTTGTGAAAACCCTGTCATAAACCACACTTCTCTGAAATATAAATTTGCATCAACTATAGCCAGAACCCTTTCATAGTCATCTTTGTGACTGTCATCAGAAAAAGCAAGTGAGTTAAAGATTTCTTCTGCTTTAACTATGACATCTGAATTTCTCCAGTTTCCTTGAGGAGTTCAGCAGCAATACAAAACCTGGTAAAACACTATTTCCAGTCTGTCCATTCTGAAGATCTCTCAAAGCACAAGTTCTCTTGGGATGCTGAAGAGTGGGTTATTGATGAACTCCTGCACTCTTTCTTGGATGGTTTTTATTCTGTTTGCAAGAATGTTTGTTTGTTTTTCTTCTATTTCTCTTCCAGTACCAGTTAAGCTACCTTTCCTTTTGAGACCTTGTTGTGTGTTCCATGCCTGCTATTAGTAAGTCAGCCTATACTAGAGAGATCTGGAGCAAGATTAGAGGCCTGAACTGTGAAACAAACAAACAAACAAACAAGGAGTTGTGTGGCACTTTAAGACTAACAGATTTATTTTTTGCAGAGCTTTCATTGGAGAAAATCCCACTTCGTCAGTGGGATTTTCTCCCATGAAAGCTCTGCGAAAAATAAATCTGTTAGTCTTAAAGTGCCACATGACTCCTTGGTTTTTTTCCTGGATTAGACTAACACAGCTATCCCTTTGGAAACTGAACTGTGAACCAAAAGTCAGACCATGTATTAAAGCAGATTCTGACTAGTTCACTAACCAGCACATGAACTATTGAGCAGCCTGAAGAGTATTACTGAGGCAACAACATACCAGCTTTCAGCACTTATCATAAACTTCCGTATTAGATTTGGACTGGCTACTGAGCTGTCATCAAAAAGCGGTAAAAAAATTGTTCTCTCCCTTAGATGTATTAGGTGATAAGGGTGATACTTTTATGTGCTGTTGGCTAAGGCAAAAAGTGGGATTGTGCTAATTAAGTTTCCAGATGACTCCAAGTTGGGGAGTACTGCCAATACAGAGAAGGATTGAGATATCATACAGAATGATCTGGATGACCTTGTAAACTAGAGTATTAGGGATAAGATGAAATTTAGTAACAGGAAGTACAAGTTCATGCATCTAGGAACAAATAAGAATTTTTTCTTTAAGTTGGGGGGTGCATCATTTGGAAGTGATGGAGGAGGAAAAGGACCTGGGAGTGTTGGTTGATCACAGGATGACTATGAGCCTCCAACATGATATGGCTGTGAAAAAAGCTAAGGTGGTCCTCGGATGCATCAGACAAGGCATTTCCAGTAGAGCTAGGGAGATGTTAGCGCCATTATACACAGAGGTATCAAGACCACATCTAGAATATTGTTTACAATTCTGGCCCCCCATGTTTAAGAAACAAGAATTCAAGCTGGAAAAACTGCAGAGAAGGGCTACAAGGATGATCTGTAAAATGGAAAACCTGCCTTATGAGGGGAGACTTATACAGTTTTGCTTGTTTAGCCTAACCAAAAGAAGGTTGTGGGGTGATGTGATTGCTCTCTATAAATACATCAGAGGGATAAATACAAGGGAGGGAGAGGAATTATTTGAGTACAACACCAATGTGGACACAAGAACAAATGGATACAAACTGGCCATCAGGAAATTTAGGCTTGAAATTAGATACAGGTTTCTAACCATCACAGGAGTAAAGTTCTGGAATGATCTTCCAAAGGGAGATGTGGGGGCAAAAAACATAACTGCCTTCAAAATTAAGCTCAATAAATTTATGGAGTGGATGCTATTATGGGATGACCTAGTTTGGCAATAGACTGAGTTTTGGCTACTGGTAGTGGATTTGCCAGTGGTCTGAAAAGGGAGGTTGGATAGGGTGGGTTCTGAGTTATTACAGAAAATCTATCTTGGGTGACTGGCTGGTGAGACTTGTCCACATGGTCAGTGTTTAACTCAGTGCCATATTTGGGGTCCAGAAGGAATTTTTACCCAGGGCATATTGGCTAGAGCCCCGGAGATTTTTTACCTTCCTCTGTAGCATTGGTCATGGCCCACTTGCTGGTGGATTCTCTGTATCTTGAAGTTTTTAAATCATGATTTGAAGACATTAATAACTCAGTCATAGGATACAGGATTATTGCAGGAGTGGGTGGGTGAGGTTTTGTAGCCTGTATTGTGCAGGAGGGTCAGACTAGATGATCATATTTGTCCCTTCTGACCTTAGAGTTTATGAGTAAGCTAGGTTACACACAACTTCACCCAGTGACTGAATATCATCATACTGTTTTACAGTTCTATTACAGAACTCAACCAGAAAGTATAAAGAGAAGGTATGGGTCTAGAGACTGATCCCTGGCAGAGTCCTATGGATAGTAAAGGAGGTAAAGAGGAGGACCCATCAAATGACACACTGAAAAATCTGCCAAGAAGATAAAAGGAGAACCAATAATGGACAGCCAGCGTCCCTGGAGGATAGGATATCATGCAATATGATGTGCTCTGCAGTGTTATATAGCAGAAGAGAGGATGAGAGAAAATAAAATTAAGGACCTGAGATGAGGGCAATGAAGGAGAAAGGTTGGGAATGAGGAAGGTTTTAAGAAGAAGTCAAAGGAAGCAAGTAAGCAAAGGACAAAAATGGTAAAATTGCAATTTGATCCCTTACAATGGTCTGGTTACTAGGAGCAGCAAGGTAACTTAGATATTTCTCAGAGAACAGTAACTATTAAAACATATGGCTTCATTAACTGCAAATAAATTGTTGGATGCTTTTGCAGAAGATCTGGCTTGCTGTATTTGAATACCTGAAATTAAGGGAAGTATTAAAAACTCAAAAAGCCCTTTCTTTCTCCTTTCTACCATGGATCATTTGAACTTTTACTTATCTTAAAATACTTAGGTGATTTATCTGCCTCTCTCAGGAATGTTCACAGAAATATTCTGCTCTTTTAAACTTCAGCACAGCTGGCTTGCAACTGCATAACTATTTACACCTGTGCAAAAGTAGGTGTAAAAGGCTACCAAATTCTAGTAGTGTGCTCACTTATTGTGCAGTGTACAAGGCAGCAAGAAAAGCACTTCATTTGTGTGGAGGAGCATGATGCCACAAAATGGAGGAAGATTTGTTTTGTTTTGAGGGTATTTTGTTTCCTAGCCAAAGCAATTATGTCAACATGTTTTCCACTTGCAAATAATTGGCACAAGCCCATCGTCCTCCAATAAGTAAATAAATAAATAAGTTATACAATTTAAAGCTTCCTCTGGGCATATTAATATAAATAATTCCCACTTGTACCAGATGTTGCTGGGAGGAATTCCCTATTTATTAAATTGCTTAATTTTCTCAACTTCAATCAGATTCCAACTGTCACATCAAAATGTGACAGCTTTATATTGGATATTCATTATCCTTTATTTCCATTAGCTCTTGAAGCCTGATGTTTAGTTCTTGGTCTAGTCCTGCAAAGTACTAACAAACAGCACACTATCACCAAGCTAATTTTAGTCCAACTTGCAATTTAGGCGTGAGTTGCAATGTACACTTCCATCAGTCTGCTGAAAGATCAAGACCAGATCAGCCCTCCAGAGTCAGTGCTCCTTGTGACCGAGCTATATCAAAGAGAATGTAAGAGTTTTTGTTGGTGGTGATGGTGGATGAGGTTTTGGTTTGGATTGGTTTGAATTTGTGCTGTATGTGAATTTCATTACCATCATTTTCAGCTCTTGCCATCTCTGTCATACTGTATCAAGTTACTCTGAAAGGATTACACGCCAGTATTAAGCAATGCTGCAGCTGTAAACTGTGCCTCTTTGTTAGAGGGTGAAAATACAGGCCCATGAATTCAACTGCAACCAGCTATTAAAACTCCAGTATGCCTCTCTTTTCCAGCAATGGCTTAAGGCAGGGATCTGCAAATTGCAGCTCCAGAGTCGCATGTGTCTCTTTGGCTACCCCTTGTGGCTCTAGGCTCCACCCTCCTCCCCATCCCTACCACTGGGGTCTCTGCAGGAGGCCTGCTCCTGACTCCACACTCTCCCTGCAAGCCAGAGGACCCTGATGCAGGTGTCCTGGCCCAACTCCCAGCTTCTCCTGCTGTCCCCCAGGAGGCTACACCCAATGCAACTCCCAAAATGCTTTGTTACTGAAGGAATTTTTAAAAATGGCTATTCTTATCTTTTGGGTTGCAGACCCCTCGTTTAAGGTGTAACATGACCTAATCTCCCCGAGACAAAAGGTCAGTAGATTGTTTTTCTAAGATAAGAATAAAGGGAAAATAAGTCTTCATGGTTTCAGCACAGACTGTTTACCTTGTGCTAGATGTAGGCAAAGCTATATTTAGGAAAATTGTGTTTCACTTAACATGACAGAAAAGTATATTAGCTATTTTTTAAAAAGAGATTTATCTAAAAGATCAAAATTAACTAGTTCCATTAAATTCTATTTCAAATATATTAAGTTGCTCTTTAGCTATTTTTACTTGCATTTTTAAACGTTACCATAAATCCTGAAATTGCAAATACCAACTCAGTAAACAGATTATCACAGTTACACTAATTTCTCTTTGCTGACACTCAGCTAAACATCCCTTCACTTTGTTGGGATGAGGCTGACCTACTTTATCTAAACATAATAAAACCCATTACAAACCATGGGAAGCCTGAAGTCAGATTACCTTTTGTAAAACCCATTACAAAAGGTAATTTGACTTCAGGCTTCCCATGGTTTGAACCTAACAAATGCTCTGATTTGCTGTTACTGTATGACCTGATCCTATGTTTTACACCCCCTTGCATTTATTTTCATTCCATTCTGTAAGTTCACCCATCTTCGAAGCATCTGACGAAGTGGGATTTTCTCCCATGAAAGCTCATGCGAAAAATAAATGTGTTAGTCTTAAAGTGCCACACGACTCCTTAGTTTTTTGTTGTTGTTGTTGCTGTTGTTTTTTGCTGGACTAGACTAACATGGCTATCCCTTTGGAAATTACTTTGGAATGACAGTCTCTGTCATTTCAAAATAAGAGCCATCATTTCAAAATAGCTTAAACCTTCCTTAAATCGAAACAGCTGTTATTTTGAAATGGTTATTTTGAAATAACACCGTTCAGACGTGTTATTTCGATATAACCATTATTTCAAAATAACACTTTTACCTTTCTTCTTCCCAGGGTGCCTTCCTTTTAGTCTATATAAGTTGGGGTCATGGCCCAAGGAAGGGGCCATGTTGCCACACCTCTCATGGTGCCCCCCTCCTAAAGCAAAATAGCAAATCCTGTGTTTGGACATGCTATTTCACTTTGAGCTTTTCCCTTAATTTGAATTAACATTTTCTTAATTCAAATTAACTTATTTCAAAATAAGGACTTTATTTCAAAATAACTCATTTTGAAATAACTTATTTCGAAATAACGATGTACGTGTGGACATATCCAATCTGATTATCTGTTCTGGAGTCATATCTGAAGTCTGTATTCGGCTAATCAAAATTTTCATTGATTTCATTGGAAATTGTGCCTCAATGAGGGCTTCAGGCATTGGCCTTTGGCAATTAATTATAAAAACATTAGCCACATAGGGCCTAGTTTATTATCTTGTTAGAGCAGTTTTATGCTGAGTTTGACTCCACAATATTCTGACGTGATTAACTTTAGATCCATATTAATTTTTTATATCTTTTCAATAAATTAACTAAATGTAGTATATGCTAGTTCACCTAAATATATTTTAGCTTTATTCAGCATGAAATGAAGACAGTTTGTCACTTAGATTTCACCTAAATCTATGTCTGTATAACATAACAGGCAAAATTAAAGAGAAATGTTTCCCTCTATCTACTATCCATAGAGCGATGCATACTTTGTGTAGTATATATCTTTCTTCAGCAGAATGTAGGACAAAAGAAGAACCTGTATATAATAAATATTTGTTCTCTGCACAAAAGAGTGCCTAATGGTAGAAGAGCAAACTTGTGTGTATATAAGAAGTCTGGCTTATCAACCATCTGGTGTATGGTGGGAATGTGCTGAGTAGCTTTCTCAGCTGGAACATTTCGAAACTGCATACAGTGTTGCTAAAGCACAGATTCTTGGCCACAATGTTTGCGATAGTGCTGTTGACTTACCAGATGTCGTACAAATTCCTGGTGTGGTGATGTTTCCTATGCCTACAGAAGTCTTCCTTATGTGATGGGGTAAAAGTTGCAGTCGATCTCCCAGAGTAAGAGGAAATTGGCGAGTATACCAGGGTCAACAAGAATTCTTAATCCACTCTCCATTTATTTTGGAAAGTGAAAGAAAAATGTGCATCAGTGTGTTTCTTCTTGAGCTCTAAAATCTTCAAGCAACTAAATGCAAGCATTTGACTAATACTACTAACATTTGCCATTTTTCTAAATAATACAATATCCAATATAGACAATACACATCTGTCTTTGTATAAGCATTCCCATCCCTGGTATTAGACTCCAGCTGGCTGACAGGAATACAAATGGCACAGCTAAATGCTTTGTTCACAAAGTATATCTGAGGTCTAAATAAGTATGCCTCATCACTCTATCAATCTACTGTTCTGGAAGGAGGAACAAAAGTTAGACAAGTACCTATTTGATTTAAGTAATGGACTCATCACTTTACTTCCAGAACAAATGAGTACATGTGCTGCTTTCTCTTTTTCTTCATGTTATCAATTCCTAGATGACCCCAATGACTATCCTCAAAGCTCAGGAATGAGAAAAGCCAAGACGCATATACAGAGATGAGTTCCAAAGGGATAGCCATGTTAGTCTAGTTCAACAAAACAAACAAGGAGTCCTGTGACACTTTATGTGATAAATAAATTGGTTAGTCTTTGAAAGTGCCACAGGACTCCTTGTTTGTTGTACAGTGATAAGTATCTTTCACAAAACTGGTAAGGATGGCAGACCATTTCCGTATTGTATCTCCTGGAATACTTACTACATTTGTAGTCATAGCAGAAACATATTTGGTCAGGAGAGCTGAGAATTTTTTGACTGATATTTTTACATTAAAATAAACTTCACAGGAGTAGCATTGGTTTTGATAAAAATTGTTGGAAGTTCAGACCAGAATGGACTTTTTGGTGGAGTGAAAGAGGAGATCCACCTCAGAACAGTCAATAGTTTAGAGACACCTAGGTGCATGTCTCTACTGACTCGCTCAGAGCAGGGACCTGACCCCAGGTCTTCTACTGCCCCATCAATGGGCCTGCCCATTAGGCTATGGGCTATTCTAGTTTAGGCTGAAGTCTCTCTCCCTTCTCACTGGCATTAAAGATTTCAGAAGACTGTCTAGTTTTTGTTCTGATGTGGACAGAAAAATATCAAATCTTAAATTATTCAGAAAATTGAATTCATGTTTTTCCATCCAACCCTAATATTTACATTTCCTATTCAAGTTATTTTTGTAGTCACATTTTAAAACATCACCTAACATAGTAACATATTTTGCAGACCAAACAAAAAAGTGATGGTCATTAATTAAATAAGATCAGTAGAAAAGCCAAAACTTGTAAATGCAAAACTTTAGGTGGCCTTGGAACACAATTAGGTTAAATGAGGAATTTAAATAAAATATACAAATGTAATTTGTGGATTCAACATACACAACATTTTGTCTCAACTCCCAATTTAGCCTAATGAAGAGTCTTTACAAGGTACGTCACTAACTTTAAAGAAAAGAAGTTATACTGTTTGAGTATAAATAACCCGGCGTACCCAACATGTATATTTTAAAAAATAGCCTTTTTGTCAGTATGCATAACACAGCATGGAAGGAGTCAATACTACTGGTAATGTTTTATGGATTAAAGTCCCTTCAGAGTCTAGGGCAACAATTAAGGTTCTCCATACCAGCAGTTCTCAACCACTGTGTTGGGACACATTAGTGTGTTGCCACCCAGCTATAAGTGTGTCACAGAGAACTGGGCAGATGGCTGGATTCAGCCTTTGGGGAAGGGGCTCGTGTATCCTGTAGGATTGTGATATGCCGTCAAGTATGTCACAATCTGCAAAAGGTTGAGAAGAACTGCTCCATACTACTTAAATCTCAGTGTTGCTGCAGAAAGAGGGATGAAGATGGAGTGGCTATATAGTGCACATCCCCTGTGCACCATGGAAGGGAGTTCCATGCCAGCTAAAAATGGCCCAGCTTTGAATGGGTATTTGAGGACTGGCCTAGGGAAGGACCACAGGATCTTCGTCAGTGGCTTCAACTCCATGTAGCAGGTACAAAAGAGCATTTACCATTATTCCAGCCTATGGACTAAACTAGTGTCCACGGACAAGCTGCCTTGCCTATCAGTGTGGCAGTGAATTCTATACTCCCCCTTAAATAGGAACCTGAAATTCTCTACTCAGTGTCAGATTGTTCATGCTTTGTGCATGATGGTGTATTTCATTACATGTGCATGTGGGTCACAGTCCATATGTGCAGACATTTTAATAAAGCCCCAAAGGAGGTAAATATCATGATGTTTAACATCAAAACCATTCTTTGGTTTAGTTCTGAAAAACATGAAGAAAGAAGGAAGATTTTCTGAGGTGTATCCAAATTTCATGTATGGAGAAATCTGAAAAGCATGGGTACTTTTGAGAATTTTAGTATTCCTTTATTCTAGTTGGGCTGCAAGACCCTCAAAAACAGCCTTCCCTCCTTGTAACTTTCAGCTGCAAATCTAATTTCAGTTCAACAAAGATTAAAAAGTAACCTGACTACCAGGAGTGCTGCCGGACCCGGAAAAGATCTTGGACTTGGCATGCTGAGACTGGGGTCTCATGCCCCACTGCTGCAGCCGCCACTGCAGGCAGCTCGGCAGCGGACCCGGGGCTTGGGCTCTGGGACTCAGGGCTCGCGTTCCATAAGCAGCACCAACACCAACACCACCTCTGCTGATTACTTTCTGTAAAACCCCACTTAGGAAGAAATTATTTAATAATGGGCTCTTCAGTCTAATATAACATGATCCAATGACTAGAAATTGAAGTTAGACAAACTTGGACTGGGACTTAAGTAATTAATCATTGGAACAATTTGCCAAGGCACATAGTGGATTCTCCATTATGAATTTTAGAACCACTATTGGAATTTTTTCCCCCTAAAACATTCCCTCTAGAAATTATTTTGGGAAGTTCTATGAGCTGTGTTATGGATGAGGACACATCACTTGGTCACAATGATCCCTTCATGCCTTAGAATCCATTCATCCAAAACTCAAGGAAATCCAACTCATCATCTGGAACTCAGATTCTGGCAGTAAGTCTTAAAACATTGGATATTGCAGACAAGACCTGACCCCTTAGCTAATAGCTTCTCAATGACTCCCTGGAAGAGAAGCAAGGAGTCCTAAGGCACTTAAAGACTAATAAATTTATTTATTGCATGAGCTTTCATGGGAGCAAATCCCACTTTGTCAGACGAGGGAACGTTAAAACACAACAGTCTAGTACTGAAGAAATAGAGCCCAAATATAACTGCAATTGCTGCCACACATGAAATCTCCCCTTTCTCCCTGGCTTTCTGATGCTAGTAAAGAACTATTTGAAATTGCACTTGACTTCTGCCAGCATCATGAATCCTTTCCAAGTGAACACCACACTAGTATAATTCAGAGAAATTATGCTGGTTGTATTCTTAGACATGGGTAAGGGACAATCATGCTCACTTGTAACACTGTTTTTCAAGGAGTGCTGCTCGTTCACCTAAGAAAATAATGGTAGGATGCTAATTTGTACCCTCTGCGACCCACCCTAGAGAATTTTACTGAAAAATTCACTTTTATACACAGCTTTCTCATCTGTGAAACCCAGAAGACCCCTTGTCTCTTCAATATTTATGTTAACTAGCTGAGAAAGGCATACATCAAGGCCTTAAATTCTAGTGGTATATAGGCAACAATACCACAATATATATGTTTATGTGAGTGGGAGAGAGATCCAGAAGAGCAACCCATGTGCTAAAATATTCAGATTACCTCAATTGTTACAATCTGTTTAATCTCAAAAAAATTAAACTCAATTTAATGTCGATTTCAGTTCAGAGTGGGCCCAAACCAAAATATTTTAGGCTCAATGATTACCTGTAACCTCTCTCTCAGCTTCTAGAAAATAATCTCTGACTTTGTCCCCATCACTGCTTTCAGGTAATTTTGTGTTTTATCTGAATTTTCCAGTGCCAGACACTTTATTCAAAAGTAATGAATGTTATGCTTCTTTCCCAAAGGAAATATTTTTCCAGAAGCTGTATGTATATCAAATTGACCAGAATACATTTATGAATTGTCCCCTTAGCAGGTCCTGAGGTGGTAAAGCATTTAAAAGCTTTAAGTTTAATCATTCTGTGTAATTGTAGGTTGTACCTTTTCCTTTGAGACTGTGGATTCTTAGATAAATCATAAATCTCTTTTGGATATTACAGCTGGTTGCTTTTTTCTCCATCATTGGGTGATAGGGGCTGATGGAGATCAGCTGCTGCACTTTGTAAATGGCTAATGTTCTTTCACCTGCTCCACATGACTACTGAACTGTGCTATGTTGTGACAGTCAGCCTGCTCTTCCTTGTTCAGATTAATGAATACAGCTTTAACTGTTAATTCAAAGCCAGTCAAGCTTACACTCAACAATTAGAGTACAACTTCCATATTCAGATAGTGTAAGTGTAATTTGGCACAGTCCTTTATGTCAGTTCAGGGTTAAAATGTGGTATTGCTCTAAAAGTGACTTCGTGAAAATGGTTTTAGGATTCAGGGGTTCCATGTATATTGTCCCTCAGAGACTTGAAAGGAAATTGCTCATTTTACACATAAAATGAGGGGTTTTTTGCTCTGATTGCCAGCTTGCTAATGCAACCTGGGATCAGAAAGCCAAGCAGTACTCTTTCCAGCTTGTGCATCATTACCACTAATAAATATCCTACAGCACAAATTCTGCTCTTGGTTACACACAGGAAATCCCACAGGAGCCAAGAGAAATCACACCATGCTGGTTAATCACATAAATCTCAAGGTTCAGATGCTCCAGGCAATGATAAACTAAAATCTTAGGCCAACTACTATGCTAGCTGGGATGACGCTCTGCCAGGCTTCCTCTCCCTATCCCAGATGCACTTGTGGAATTTTGCCCTTTTCTTTGAAAAAGACAAGATTCTACAATTCTGTTACTGAGTATTTACATAAATGGTAAATGGTCACCAGAACGTTAATGGCAGTAATAGCACAGAATCTATTCCAGATCAGACTGAACTATAGTGCCTAGGTATACCTGCAAATGTCAGAGATAAAGCATGTTAATTAAATTAGCAAATTCTCTTAACAAGCTGAACAGCTATCTCAGACTAAAATATTAGTCTCATTAAAGTTTGCCTTTTATCTGGAATCTAGCAGATGAGCAGCAGTGATTTTATACTCAAGATCAGAAGTGTATTTTGATACAGGTGGTGAGAAACAATAATCTAGACTTAGAAAATCAGGGTTCAGTTCCTAACTCTGTCACAGCTTCCTCAGACAAGTCATTTAACCTTAAAATGGCAATAATAATTTCCTTTCAATTTTATCCATTTAGATTGTAAATTCTTTGGGGCAGAGATTGTGTCTGACTACATTTATGTACATCATCTAGCACAATGAGGCCTTAATCTCTTTTGGGATTTCCAGATGGCACTGAAAATATTATCAAAAATAGCAAATAATTTGCTACAGCCCTAGACTAAATATCCCCTTGAATTGTTCCAATATCATAATTTTCTCCTGAAGCAAACAGTCTCCTTGGACTTAATTATATTCACATGGGTGAATAAGAGTCTCTGTCTAAACACCAAAGCTCATAAGAGCAAGTAGAAATAAAGGAAGAAAAAAAGCCATTGCCTGTACAAACAAATTTCAAACATTTGTTAAAAAGCTTGCCAGTAATTGGTGCCTATTGGCATTGTGACAAAAGTCAAATTACTTCAGATTACCTTCATGGGTTCCAGTTCAGGAGAGCCAGACCTACCTTGTAACTGCCATGTTCTGCATTTCTGTCCACAAAAATAATAGAATAAAAGAGAATGCCAGTAGCTTCCCTCTATGGCAGGCCTTTGCCTACTGCGTGGAAAGTAGACTTTCCTAGGCAGGCAACTATATAGGCCGTCCCTGGGGGGTGCAGGGCCTGGGTCCAATATTCTTGTGGGGGCCTCCCTGCCATTCCTCCCTGCACTGGGGCGAAGGGACAGGATGGCCCAGAGGCTGTCACACCACTCCCGCCCCTCCCCTGAGCCAGCTACTCTGCCCCCAGGGGCAAAGCGGGCAGGTCCAGAGGCTGGGCTCTCCTCTCCTGCCCCACATCTGGGCTAGTTCTCCCCACCCGTATGGTGGAACAGCTGGGCTACGGGAGGGGCAAGAGAGCAGAGCCTGGCCTCTGGGCTGGCCCACTCCACCCCTGAGCCGGCGGTTTCCCATTCTGGGGGCAGGGTGAGCCAGGCCAGAACAGAGGCCAGGTTCTGGGGAGGGGGCAGGAGGGCCTTGCGTGTGGGCAGCAGTGCAGGTGCCCTGCTGCCCTGCTCACAGCAGGGCAGCTTGGGGCCCATGGAACTCTGGGGCCAGGGGCAATCACCCTTGTCACCCCCAAAGGATGGCCCTGGACATTCATCTCCAGTATTACTGTGTAACAGGTTCAGGCACCACTGGAATAAATCTTTAATCTTTGAGTTAGGTTACCAGAGTATCACAAGATTTGGGATGTTTTTGATTTGGCCATTTAGTGATCTCTTTTTCAACAGCCTTTGGAGCTTGAGTCCATATAATGTTCAAATAAGAATGAGAGAGAAGCCATTTTGATGGCAAAAACTAACTTTTCTTTTCATCAAACTGTTGAAGTAGGGCATAATTAGTATCCAAACCCAGCAAACATTAAAAAATAATACACATTCTGTAATACCTATACTTTAAGGTCCTCTCTTTTGTGTCTTGCAGCATAGAGAAACACTTTGGCAGAACCAATGGAAAAGCTTTCAGCAACAGTCAGCTTTTTCTAAACACTGGTTCTGGTAGTAGAGCAGCCACTTATGAGCCAAAGGAGCATTAAAAGAAAAGAAAAGAAAAAAAAGAAAAGGGCAGCTCCATCCAGTGTTATAAGAGATATTGTTAGGTCTATATAAGTGAAACAGGAGGGTCAGCACACCTTGGGACTTTTGGGTTCTGATTTGCTTTGCTATGCTACAGCTTAGGATGTCAGGAAGAGGGAGTTATCCACAGTTTAGCCTTGAGAAGTATTCCTCAAAAATATTTATTTTCCAGGGGTGTGGTTAGACAGACTTCAACACATTCTCCTTATCACCCCCTATACACACACACAATACAAGGATGTCATTGTAAAATGTTTTAGATTAGTTTTAAAGATATTCTTTTTGCATAAAGTAAGATACTTTTCTTTAAAAAAAAAAACATTAAACACAGTGGCACAGACATTCTATGACTTATAGCTTTCGGCCTGCCATAGTCCCAAACAGAGGAACGGAAAGTAAAATGTCTGATCTCCAAGCCCCAGCACCAGCCCCATATACATCACTCACTTGCAGTAGATATAATTCCTGCCCTTTCCCAGCCCTTCTCCATTACCTTTATTCACTGGTATCCAGGATCATGATTTAAAATTGGCATTTATCTGCCTGAGAGAAGCCTCTACAATACTTGCATTATATAGTCTGTAGGTAGAAGGATAACATTTGCCTGATCTAGAAGGAGGCCTATCCTAGTAGCATAGCATGCTGACCTGAGACCTAGCCAATCTGCCCCAACTCACTCACTCTTTCTCCGTCAATAGCGGTTTAATGTGATCTCTCTGTAGCTTTTCAGAAGAAAAAAGGGTTCTATTAGAAGTTAATAGTCCACTTCTGCAGGTACATTGCAACTAAATGTAATCTTTCTCCTCCTGTGTGACAATCTTTTTGTGCCTTAGATTGGAATAGACTGTTCCTGCCACTGTCCAACATCATGCTGACTGAATGACTTTGTAAACACAGCCCAAGATATTAACAGCACTCAAGCATTCTTGTGAATGAGGGCAGTACTTAGATGTGCATTGTTCATACAAGGGCACTGTCAAGGTTTAATCAGGTCAGGTCACACTGTATTTCATCCTCGAACTGCTGCAATAGATCTGAGGAAGGCAGCTGGGCATTCGCTCTGGGGATAGCTCCCAAATAGTTTTTATTATATACCTTCTGAGGAACCTCTGACAAATCTTGCCTTTTTCACCTGAAGCAGCTGTGCCACTACCACTCTATCTGCTCCAACTCTGTCTTTAATAAACTCTTTTGAGCCTGTCACTTTGATCCTGGATTGAAAGAATAACCTCTCCGAACTCTGCTGTTACTTGGAGCAAAATGCTTTCTGGTACAATGCTCCATCGGTGCTGAAGGTGGAGTGCTTGTTTAGAAAGAAAGAAAGAAAGAAAGAAAGAAAGAAAGAAAGAAAGAAAGA
>ML681992.1:3516362-3606425 GCA_007922195.1 Podocnemis expansa
AGAAAGAAAGAAAGAAAGAAAGAAAGAAAGAAAGAAAGAAAGAAAGAAAGAAAGCACACACTTTAAATATGCCAGGTTCCCCTAACTTTTGCACTCTTATATTAGGACTGGTTTACAGCACACTGATAACACATTAACAGAAATGTTCTTTCTGGGATGTTGGTCTCCCCACCACCACTACACCACACCACTTTTATTTTACTTTTAAACCTTTCAAAGAAGAATGGCAATATCTGGAAGGAGAAGAATGGTAAGGAAAATGTTCCCCTTCAGCAGATGTGCAAAGCACAAGAACATGTAGAATACAAAGTTCACATTAGACAGTGGATGAAGTGTTAAAAAAAAAAAGGTGTAAATTATAGTGCAGTGAAAAGTTCATACATTCAATGCATGGAAAATAAGTGAATGTCCTTTAATTATTTAGTTGGGCTGTAGAGGGGGGAATTCAGGTGAACTGAGGCATTATGTTGGTCTGTTATAAATCTTAGGCCTTTTAAAAGGAGTAATATGCAGTCCTTTATGCACTCTTGCAGATGCATAAGTGGATGTGTCAGTGATTACTCTTCCAGCCAAGCTAGACATGGCACTTCTGGGACATAGTCCATCATCAGTTTCATTAGTTGCCCTTCATTGCCCTCAGCCCTCAGGATGCACTAAAATGAATGGAGAACCTCCTCTCACATCAGCAAAACCAGGATTTTACCAAAGGAGTGCTAAAAGTCATATTCCAACAGGACCTTTTGTAGGTTTTTGGGACTAGATTTCCATTGCCCTCTTCTTCTACCATTGGAAAACCAACACAAGAGTATCAAATTATTCTCATTACTAGTGCCCAATTAGAAATGCTGTAAATCTTTATAGACTATGTTGCAAAAATGTAACTAGCCTGGCAAGGCGACTAGGCTGGGACTCCAGGAGAAGGCTGGGATTGACTGGGCAAGGAGATTGAGCATAGAAACTAGTGTGTGGGCCGGTGATAAACTAAGAACAGCTGGAGAGACTGTGGCTGACTGGGCAAGGACACTGGGGTGAGAAGTCAGATGAATGGATATTGAGATTACAAGTAAGTAGGTGTGGCAAAAGAGACTGGGCCATAGAGCCTGTGGTTTGCTAGAGACAGCATGGGGACAGAAAGAGGTTGGAGGGGAGGAGGCAGAAGAGAACAGGCTTCTATAGGCAGAAGGCTGTGTCCACTGAACCATACTTCTTTCCAAGCATGACATGAAACCAAGGCTTGCCAAAGCTCACCATTCCTCTTGGTCAGCATATATATGTGAAATGTTATCAGCTGATTTTTCCCCTAATGACACTGAAGTCATTAATATTAATATTATTAATAATATTTATTAAAAGATATAATGACAATTATCTGGGTAAAATTACTAGCACTAGTTTGACATCAGTGAATTTACATTGCCACTTTAATAAAAATAAAACTAACTCATTGCTGTGCAGCATTCATTTGCTGAGAGTATGAGGGCAAAGGAACTCATTAAGCAGCCTTAGTGGTATGTGCTAGAAATACTTCCATTTGCCCCATCTTTGAGCTCTTTTTTATTATTTCTGAATATCTGAAGTGCCATGAAACTTGTTTCTCATAGTCATTAGAGTAAGAAAACACTTAGCGGGTCATATTTGTCACATTAGCAGAACTTAAATAACTAATAAATAATAGTCTGTCATACTGCCAGTGTGAGATTTTTCTATAAAGTACATTTCCTATGGCTTTGCTCAGTCTTATTTGAATATCCTATATTTAATACAGAGTGGAGTCAGAAATCAATTGAGCTACACCAGGAGTGAATTTGCCCTAATAAGTTTAAAATAGTTCATCATCAGTTATCCCACTATCTCTAATAAATTGAGTATATTGATGAATTAATCTTACATCATATACATGCCTTTAGGTCTTAGTTTTGCAAAAGCAAAGCTGAAAATCTGAATGCTCTGAACCAGCAGAGACAAATTTTATTCTATAAGTAACAGTAATGCAGAGATTTGCAATAGCAAATGTTGGTATGACACGAATTTCTTTTAAAAAAGAGCTGAACTTTTTGCTGACATGAACATGTCTTGAAACTCCTTAGTTTCTCTTAAACCATTCAAAAGTTAGATTATGTATATAGATGCATCTGTATAAAATATATTGAAGTAGCAATAGAAAGAAAAAATTATTCTACAAGTGGGATTTTCCACAGTCTCTCTCTCTCTGCTGTCATCATTAATTGTATTCATAAAGTAATTTGTGGTTCTGTTGCTTTGGAAAAATTAGGATAGATTTTACTTATGTGAATGGAAAACATTTCCTTGACAGGTATAGAATGTTTCTTCAGCACCTGTTTGTCATTATTATTGTACTACTGAAACCTAGTGGGATGATTCGCCTTACTGGGATGCTAAAATCAATGGTTGAAAATTATTTAGGAAAGATTGAGTGGACAAAAGGGGGGAACGAGTGGTACTCATAAAAAAAAATTAGTTGTCTCTGAGTCATTAACAACTCAGAAAAAAAATTATTTCAGAAAGGTCTTTTGCCCCCTGCATGGAGCAGGGGTTTTTCCATCCCCCAGTCTTTGTACCTGTAGGGCTCTTCCTAACCAGCATTCTGCTCCTTCTCCAGGTCTGGCTGCCCTCCAGCCTCACCTTGCCTCCTCTCACACACTCCTGTAGCTCTCTTCACTCTCACACTCCAGCCACACCCTTTCTCTGGAGGAAAGGCTTTTTAACAAGTCCTGGGCAGGGTCTTAATTAGCTCCAAGTGTGCTAATTAACATGGAGTAACCACTACTCAGCTACAAAGGGAAAAGGGACTTACTGAGCAGGGGGCTAATATACCAACTTTATAGAACTCTCTGGAAACACTCCAGTCTGACCCTGTCACAATATGGTTCTTTAAATGTACCTGTGGCACATAGCTGAAAAAAAATTGTAAGTCAAGTCAGCTGGAAGGAAGAATTTAATTTAAAAAAAAGTGGATAATTGGAAATTGTTTAAGAACTTTTATGCCCAGAAAGGCACAGACAAGAAAGAAGACTGTACTGGATAAAACAACTGACCTGATTCACAAAGAAAGTCAGCTGTTGCAAACCTCTATTTGTATATATAAATGGAAGAACAGGAAAGCCTATAGCAATGAATATAAATCATGAGCTAGGATCTTTAAAAAATAGATAAGTGAAGCAAAAGGACAAGGAAGAATCTCTGGCCAGCAGAGTTAAGGACAATAAGAACTTTTTAAAGTATATTTGGAAGGAACAAAAATAATCTTAATGATATTCCCAGAGTAAGAGTTGTATTGCATTTTTTACATTAAATCAAGTTCATTCAAGGTGCTGTTGTGTGATGTATCCTGTTCCCATTTCAGCTCATTATCTTCATGGACAGGATCTCAGGGTGCAGCTGTGTTGGGGAGTATAGCCAGATGATCCTTCTTGTTTCTTCAAACTGTGAGTGCCAATGTGCACTCAAGCACTTCATTACCAAGAGTGAAATCGCTGGGATGAGACTCAGCAGTGCCAAATCAGAGGTCATGCTTCTTTCTTAGAATAAGTGGAGTGTTCTTTCCAGGTGCAGGGGGAGCAGCTGCACTTAGTGGAAGAGTTCAAGTATCAAGCAATCTTGTTTGCAAGTGATGGTAAGCAACAGTTGAGATTAACTGATGAACAGTGTGAGAGTGACAGTGACAGGGGCACTGTACCAATCCATGGTGAAGCAGGAGCTAAGTTTTTGGATGAAACTGTCATTTTCCATCTCAAGCTATGTCTCCATCCTCACCTCTGGTCATGTACTTTGGGTATTACCTGAGAGGATGAGATCACAAGTACAAGCAGTGGATCTTAGATTTCTCTGCAGAGTGATTGTTCTGACTCTCTGAGATAGGGTGGGGAGATCAGCTATTTGCAGGAGCCTCAGAGTAAAACCACTACTCCTTTGGATCTAAAGGTATCAGGTGAGGTGAGTTTTGCAACTGATAAGAATGTCCCTTGGTAGACCTCCTTTGAAACTCCATTGGGCATGTCCCATTGGGAGGAGGTCCTAAGGCTGACTGAGGAATAGGTGAGTGAATTATATTTCTTGACTGGCCTGGGAAAGCTTGGAAATCTCCCAAGAGGTTCTGGAACCTGTTGCAGAAGAAAGGGAGGTCGGTTCCTCCCTACTCTCCTATGCTGCCACCACGAAACTCACTAGAAAAGCAGCATAAAGGAAAAGAGAGAGAGAGAAACCACGATATTGGTCCATTACTATACTGTATGGAAATGGTGGAATTATCAATAATAATGTAGGAAAGACAAAAGTATTCAATAAATATTTCTGTTCTGTATTTAGGGAAAAACAGATGATATAGTCATTCCCTTATAATACTCTTTCCCTTTCATTAGTATTTCAGAAGGATGTTACACAGCAACTACTAAAGTTAGACATGTTTAAATCAAGAGGTCCAGCTAAGTGGCTTCCCAGAGTTTTAAAAGAATAATCTAAGGAACTTGCCAGCCCGTTAATGTTAAATTTTCAGTAAGAGTTGCAAGACTGCTCCAAAAGTTCCAAAAGACTAAAAGATATTTAAAAATGGTAAACGGGATGTCCCAAACAAGAATAGGCTTGTCAGTCTGATATCAGTCCCAGGCAAGATAATGAACCAGCAGATTTGAGTCTTCATTAATAATTACAGCACAGTAATTTATTTAATGCAAATAAACATAGCTTTGTTGAAAATCGATCCTGTCAAACTAACTGGATATCTTTTAAAAAAATGAGATTTCAAATATCTTTTTATTATGACACTACAAGTAGCTCTGATATAACAACTTTAGACGTCTGTAAAGCATTTAACTTGATACCTCAACATTTTGATTAAAATGATATAGAATGAACATGACACATTAATGGATTGGTAAACTGTCCAATAAGTCTCAACATGTAAATATAAACAGGGAATCATTTTCAAGTCACTGTGTTTCCAGTGGGGTCACACAGGCATCAGTTCTTTGACCTATGCTATTTAATATTTCTATCAGCGACCTGCAAGAATACATAAATTCTTCACTGATAAAGTTTTCAGATGACACAAACACTGGAGGAATGGTAAATCAAGAGTACGGGTCATTGATGCAGAGTCATCTGATTCACTCAGTAAGATGGGCACAAGCAAATGTAAATCTACACATCTAAGAAAAAAAGAATATGTGTTGTACTTACAGGATGGAAGACTATCCTAGGAAGCAGTGACTCTGAAAAAAGATTGGGGGTTGTGATGTCTAATCAGATGAACATGAGCTTCCGGTATGATATTGTGGCCATAAGGGCTAAGGCCATCCTGGGATGGTTAAACAGTGGAATCGCCAGTATGAATAAACAGGTTACTTTGCTCCTATATTTGGCAATGGTGAAGCCATGCCTGGAATTCTATGTCTCATTCTGCTGTCCACAGGTTCAAGGATGTTGATAAAGTTGAAAGGGCTCAGAAAAGACGTGCAAGGACTGGGAAACATAGCTAACAGAGATAGACTCAAGTAGCTCAAATTATTCTGCTTAACAAAGAAAAACTAAGGGCTTAATCAACATTTATAAGTTCCTACATGGGGAATGACTACATTGTAATGATCTTTTCTTTATAACAGAGAAAGATGTAGCACTAACCAGTAGCTGGAAGCTGAAACTAGTGAATTCAGATGGTAAATAATGTGTAAATTTTTGACAGGCAGAGTAATTAGCCATTGGAACAATTTACCAAGAGTCATTGTGGATCTTCCATTGATGACAATGTTTAAGCAAAGATTAGAAGTTTTTCTAGAAAATCTACTGTAGGAATTATTTTGGGGACATTCGCTGGCCTGCATTATATAGGAAGTCAAACTAGGTGATCACAATGGTCTCATCTGCCTTGGAGTTTATTGATTATGAAGATTGAATTTGAGAACTTAAACACATTTTGGTCAGGATAGAACTAAAATCTTTATATTATTTTCTTAAGGTAACTAGAATGAAAGCAAAAACTGGAAGCTTAGCAGTTCCAGAGCCTTTTGCAAATCATAACTATGGATTCTTTTCACATAACAACAGGTGATTTGGCCTCACTCTCCTGTATGTGCTGTTTCCCAGTGTTTGAATCATAACAACTGCTTTGATTTGCTGTTACTGTGGCTATGTTCACACGTAAACTCTTATTTTGAAATATGTTATTTCAAAATGAGTTATTTTGAAATAAAATCCTTATTTTGAAATAACTGAAATCAAAATAAGCAAATATTAAATCGAAATAAGGGAAAACCTCAAAGCGAAACAGCATGTCTGGACACAGGACTTGCTATTTCACTTCAGGAGAGGGGCAGCATGGGAGGTGTGGCAACATGTTGCCAGCCAATCGCATAAAAGCAGGAACTGACATCATCTCCCTGTCCATTACAACTGCCAAGAGGTTGTGAGAGAGATGGCTACGGATGCTCCCCAGCTCCCATACCATCCTTGAGCACTTGGTAGACCTGCTGCTAGCATGCAGGGTGCTGCCCTGCTGTGGGACACACTCTTCCCTAAGCCCAATGAGCCCAGAGCTGTGCCCTGGACCATCATCTCAGTGGCCTTCACAGCAGCAATAGCTCCCCATCCCTCTTCTATGCCACAGTGAATCTGGGCACTGAACACCAGCACAGACTGGTGGGAGCGGGTTGTCCTGTGAACCTGGAGCAATGAGCAGTGGAGGAGGAACCTCTGGGTTAGCAGGGAGACCTTCACCCACCTCGTCACCGAGCACACCCCAGTCCTGCGCCGAAGGGACATGGTGATGAGAGCAGCCATCCCTGTGGACAAGAGAGTGGCCATCACTCTCTGGAAGATGGCCACTCCCAAGTCCCACAGGTCCGTTGCCCATCTCTTCAGCGTCAGGAGGTCCACTGTAAGTGAAGGGCTGCTGCAGGTCGCCCACGCCATCGGCATGGTACTGCTGCCATGCCTTATCACCTAGGGAGTGCTGCAGGACATCATCACCAGCCTCGCTGCCCTGGGCTTTCCAAACTGCGGGGGGTACTCAATGCCACCCACATCCCTGTGCGAGCCCCATAGCACCAGGCAGCCAAGCACAGGAACAGGAAGGGATACCACTCGGTCATCCTGCAGGCCCTTCTGGACCACTGGGGCATCCTTCAGAACTGCTATGTTGGATGCTCGGAGAGGGCGCATGATGCCAGGGTTCTGTGCAACTCCTCCCTGTACTGGGGCATGCAGGCGGGCACCTTCTTCCCCACCCCCATAATATCACCGTTGGGGAAGTCAAGGTGCCCAACCTCATTGTCACTGATGCAGCCTGCCCCCTCTGTCCCTGGCTCATGCACCCCTACACAGGACCCCTTGATGCCAGACAGCAGCTTTTTAACTGCCGAGTCAGCCGCTGCCACCAGGTGGTTGAGTGGGCTTTTGGGAGACTGAAGGCCTGCTGGAGGTGCCTCCTTACGTGCCTCCACCTCGCCGAGGCCAGAATATCAGAGGTCATCAGTGCCTACGTGGCACTGCATAACCCAGGGGCATCACTGGCTGGGGGAGGGACCCGGGGCATGGGCCCAGGCCCCGCCCACAGCCCACAGCCCTGCCCACAGCCTGCAGGCACTGCCCGACAGCCAGGGACGGGGCCAGGAGCTGCCGTGCAGCCGCGGGCAGCTAGGCCCCGCATCACCGGTGGGGGACGGAGCCTCTGCGGCCACCGGCAGCCAGGCCCTGGATCCCTGCATGGGGACTGGGCCACTGCAGCTGCCGGCACCTGGGACCTGGATCTCCGGCCCAATTGGGCCGGAGATCCAGGGCACTGGCGCTGGGGTTTGGGACATGTGCCCCGGAGTGCCCAGCGCCAGCAACACCCCTGGCATAACCTCTGTGAGATCTGTGGGTAGCCATACCCGCCATGTGGAAGGCCGAGGCAGAGCTCATTGGTGCCTGGTCCCAGCAGCTAGAAGTTTTGGGCCCAGGGGAGTGACTGCCACACAGAGCAAGTACTCTGCAGGAGGCACTGAAAGACCTGTTTGTCCAGGAGGACATTTGAGGGCCAGGCCTACCCCACTATACCGCACGCTCCCCCGTTCTGCCATAGTCAGCCCCCACCCTACCCACCCACACCGCGAATCCAACCCAATAAAACACTGAACTAGAACTGTATATGTGTGAACTTTTATTTATAAAAAGAAGGGGGTTGGGGAAGGAGGGGCTTGGGAGGCAGCAAGGTTCAGGTGGGGGTAGAACAGGGGGGAACTTAACTAGGAGCAGGGATGTGGGGTGGGGGCAGAACTGGGGGGATTAACTGGGAGAAGGGATGTGGGGTGGGGGTTTGGGGACAGCAAGTTGGGATCATGTTATGGGGGAGCCACCCCTGTGCCATGGCCCGCTGCCCCATGCCCTTCCCCATGGACACCCTGGGTCTGGGGCCACTGGCGGCGAGGGACAGTGGGGTGCTGTGGTGGAGGTCCTTTGGGGTCCTGGGGTGCAAGGTGGTTGGCAATGTGCCACAGGCTGGAGGCAACGTCCCACATCGCTACAGTCAGGGCTTCCTGGGTTGCAGCCTACCACTCCAGTGTCACCACAACACGCTCATCCACATCCGCGGTGCGCTGGAGCTGCTGGATGGAGGTGTCCTGGTGCCTCCCCTACTCCACTTACCAGGCCCGGGAGGAGTCTTCTGCTCGGTGGCCGAGCTCCAGTAGGTTGGCCAGGATCTCATCATGGGTCCAGCGGGGTTGGCTCCTGAGCCTCCTGGTGGTCAGCAGACTTGCAGGCCTGGGAGGCCAGGTGGGCACACAAGCTGCAGGGCAGAAGGGAGAAGTTATTTTCAGTCTACTGGCCTTGGCCACATCCAGGGAAGCCTCAGGGTCTGAGGGGGCTCCCTCAGGGGATTTGGCCAGGGTGCTGGGCTCCCTGCTGTCCACCATCCGGGAAGGTAGGCCACTGTGCTCCTGGCCCAAAAAAGCATCCAGCTCCTGGTGGACAGGGCAGCTGGTGGCAGCAGCTGGCCTCTGTGGTTGCCTGGCCTCCCTAGCCTGGGTGAAGTCCTGCCTCAGGCTCTTCACTTTTGAGCGCACCTGCTCGGTGCTGCACTCGTAGCCCTCGGCAGACAGGGCTTCAGTGATGTCCGGGTACATATCACAGTTGCAGTAATGTACCCAGAATTTGGCACAGATATCTTCTGTGCTGCAGATCCTCAGGAGGCACAGGGTCTCCTCCTGGAACCACACAGGCACCTGGCATCGCCCCTCTCCTCCAGCACCCCAAGCCTGGGCCATGCTGCTTGCAGCATGCAGGCATGAGGCAGCAGGGTGGCAGGGCACTTCCTGGTTCCTGAGCACCCTGGGAAGAAGAAGGTCAAGTCACTCTGGATTCGAAATAGCCATTGTTTCAAAACAACGCATCCAAATGGCTATTTCAATTTCAGGCGAAGTTTTATTGTTCCAAAACGATGGACGTTATTTTGAAATGACAGACATCTCAACTTTTATTTTGAAACAACAGCCTCATGTGGACATATCCTATGTGATCAGATCCTATGACTTCACACTTTATTTTCCTCCAATTCTTTAAGTTCCACCATCTTCAAACATCTGACTCAGTGTAATTTTTCTCCCATGAAAGCTCATGCGATAAATAAATTTGTTAGTCTTTAAGTGCCACAGGACTCTTTGCTTATTTTGCTGAACTATACTAACACAGCTACCCCTTTTGAACTTTATTAAAAAATATAAAGTTATTTAGCTGTGCACCTTTTATCAGAAAAGAAAATGTATGGAGCTCTATAAGTACTCCAGCCTAAGTATGCTGCTAATGGGATATACAGCATCTTCTCTGATGCCCCTACTAACAAAAAACAAAAACAGCATACCCTAATAATGGATATTCTAAAAATTATGAGGGTATTGTTGGCACTGGAGGATACTAATCCTTTGTAGGATGACTGATGTAACTGTGTCAACTGACAGCCAGCTTTGTACTGAATTGCTTGATGTATAAAAGACAATGATTCAGAGGCTGTCACATAAAGTGCATCTGTTCTGAATGAACAGTAACATTCATCCACTTTATAACAGGGATCATGTTGTGAATAACATAAACATGTGCCAGATGAAGTAAGTCAGAAGTGAACATGTCAGTCAGAAGGATGTGTTGATTTACCTAGCACTGTTGATCCCCCCCTCCCTCAAGTGCAAGGTAAAAAATGTATGACAAGGATGTTCCCATACCAAGTAACAAGAATTAAGGTAAGTATCAGATCTGCAAAGAGTGATCTCCAGCTGAGGTAACTTTAGCGCAGCTCGTACATATCAGCAAGACTGTGGAATCTTTTTGGATCAGCTGGTAAAGCTGGGCTGTCTTTGAACCAAATGCATTCCATATTAAATTCTGACTGGCATCACATGAAGGCCAAAAGCATAGACAGAACAAATCCAGGCTTTGGATAGGGATTCCACTAGCAGAATAAGTATTGGCATCTGATAGTTTGAGTGGATTGTGGATAGAAATATCATGTTTTAAAAACAGAAATTGGATGGAACCAACGTATTTGGATGGAAACTATAATATACTGACAACTGGAAATATGAGTAAAAGATGAAAAATGATAATGAATTGATATGAACTGTGTTCAAAAATTTATTTCTCCTATATTTAGCCACTGGAAGTGCAGGAAAGTAATAGAAGTTTTTGAATAATTTCTAATGCTGATGCCAAAAGTTGTCCGTAACATACTAGGAAACCTTGTTGAGTAATGGATCCCAAAACTGCATAATGAATGTTTCTTAACTGTCAGTGAATTTGTGTAATCTGAACCTCTGACTGCAGGAGAAAGTATCAGAATTGAAGTTATATTACATAAATAGAACATCATTGATTTGAACTTGTGTCTGATGGTATCTTCAGAATGCTACAGATTATAATTAGTGTCCGTAGTTGATAATAAATGGCCACATTCTAATTTGACACATGGAAAGGAAGAATTTGATCTTCCTTTACTTGGCATTTCATTATTAAACAGCTATGATGGTATCCAAAATAGTCACAACCTGTATCTCCCCCCACCCCACCCCCTCTTGCTAAACACAATGATTCAATCCAGCTCCTAATGACCTGCTAAGGCCCTGAACTGGCAAACATATATGTGCTTGAATTGGTTCATATAAATGTAGCAGATTCAGTGAATTCACGTACATGATGTTATTCATGTGTGTAGGTATTGGAAGGATAAGGGACTAAATGCTGAAGTTTAACATCCCCTATGGTGTTTTTCTTTCCCATTCCCAGGACAACTCAAGCTTCTACAGCCTTCATAGAATCTACATATCTGCATGTTGATGTTGGAGTGAACATATTCTATTCCTTATTACTTATGGAGAACCAGAACATAGAATACTGCCAAGACTATGATGCTTCAGCTTTGGATTGTGATAAATTCCAGATACTATTTAAATAGCTGGCTATGTTTCCCATAGGCCTCTCAGCAACTCTGGAGGTATTGCTGCTGTACACCAGTAATAATGCCTGCAAGTACTTTTGGCTGAATATTAGCCTTGCCACCTTTAACAGTTTCACCTTTGTAAGCCTTAACTTTTCACTCATTACATGTATAAACCAATGTACATCTTCAAAGCACTGTATATACATTAAATTGTGTGCCTACAAGATAAGCATAAGAAACAAAGGCATTTTAAATATGCAAACTGGTTATGATGTTCTAGCACATCAGGGATAAATTAATAACCATATTTTAATATTGATTGAAATAGATACCTTTATTTCTCATGCCAATAATGAATGAAATGCATACTAATGTCACAACTTTTCTATCTTGAAGCTCTTCAGAACAAAAAAAGAGAGGAAAGGATTCCCAGCTTCTAAAACAGAACAACCACTTGTTTCAAGCCCTGGAAGGGCCCAAAATAAAAGACTTTAATTTGTTTCACTTTTAGGTAATAAGCACCACTATTTGGTTGAGTGAATCAAGGATTTATTTTATTCATGAAAAATGTTGACCAAGCAAACAAAATTTTCATTTTCATATAAGTGTTTCTATGAAAATGTTTAGATTGTCATTGAAAAGCCAAAAATAGAAAAAAAATTGTTGAACAAACATTTCCCACAAATGAAAAAAATTGACCACCTCTACAGATCATTTTCAGAGATATTTTACATTTATTAGTTTTAATTTCTCTCTCAACCCTGTACCATGGGACTCATGATAACTAAGGCTCCTGGCTTTATGGTTATTATTGTAACATGCTATACTGCACTGGGACAACACAAAAATTAATTTCTCTGCCCCCCAAAATCCTCCCCGACCATAGTTATTCTGTAACATAGGTGGACATGAAGGCATAGTGTGGTTTAAAAGTTTTAGCAGCATTCATTTAGACTGACCTATGTATTTTACTCATGGCTTTGCTACCAGTGAGTAATGTGATCAACCCAACTCCATGCCATTAAAAGTTTTATAATACTCCATACTATACTGTATTCCCTATAGATAAAAATCACAATGTAAAATTGTCCTCAGTCAACCATGTAAGACAAGTACCTTTTACATTGTTGAATATCATTAGTCTTTTTTCACTGATGATGACATCTTCATCATCCACAAGAATGATAAATGGAGAACACATGGATTGTCCATGAAGGGGTATGATTTCATTAAATTTTGCAAGGTCAGTGTGTACACATTTTTTCCCACTTTTTTATATTTGCTCTGTAACAATGTAATAAAGTTTAAAAAAAAAGAAATAGAACCTTTAAAATGTATATATTTCTTGAGGAATATATTGCACAGATTTTTAGTGTCTGTTTTAGATGAACTAATTCTTGACTTTTGTGTCAAACAGCCCTTTGTTCTGTATTCTAAGGACAAGTTGTGACCTGAGTCTTCAGCAGTAACTACAGTAATATAAGTTTTCAAATGAGGATTACACTTAAGCAATGCATTTATTTTCCTGTCATTCTGTAAGATCACCATCTTCAGCCTCTGACAAAGTGTGATTTTCTCCCACGAAAGCACATGTGATAAATACATTTGTTAGTCTTTAAAACTGCCACAAGATTCCTTGTTTGTTTTGCTGAAGGAGACTGACACAGCTACCCCTATGAAACTTAAACCATAGTTATTTTATGCCATTTTTTATTGTGTTTCCCCATAAATCAGGATTCAGCAATGGAACAACTGAAGAATATTTTAAAGCATTTAATCCTGATTGCTCTTACCTCAAGGAACTGATCCTTAGTCTATAACATTCCTTTATTTGTAGGTTCCATATTTCAGTTAACAGACATCAATAAAGACAAAGTGGGTGAGGTGATATTTTGCCTCTTTACTGCATTGGGATCAACACTGCTACAATAATTCTCCATACAACACTAGCTAGTGCTTGTGATTCAAGGCTATGTTCACACATAGCTGCTTATTTCAAAATAAGCTAAATCAAAATAAAATCCTTAATTCAATTTAAATTAAATCGAATTAAGGAAAACCACCAAATCGAAACAGCAGGTCTGGACACAGGACTTGCTATTTCAACTGAGGAGAGGGGCACCTTGGGAGGTGTGGCAACATGGCCCACTGGCAGGCCCATGTTGCCAGCCAATCCTCTGCCTGCTGTCACCTGGAGAGCCAGGCAGGGGAAAAAGCCCCCAGGGCAGGAATCCCCCTGCCCTGCATCCCCCACTGCTGGTGACACAGCGGGGGAGGGACCATGGGGCACCCCAACTGCCCCCAGGGAGCAGGTCCCTCACCTGGCTGGCCCTGCAAGGGAGGCTTGCTGGCTGTGGCCCCCACGGTGGGTACCAGAGCGGGCTGGCCCCACAAAGGGGGCTTGCCAGCAGCCAGGGGGTGGCAGGTGCGCATCTGGCTTCGCCTGCTACCCCCACTTGCCGCCTGCAAGCGGGAGCAGTGGGTGAAGCCAGGTCCACACCCGCCTCCCCTCTGCAGCAAGTGGGGCCAGCGGGCAAAGCCAGATCCCGCACCTGCCACCCCCCCTGCTGTTGGGAAGTGGAAGCAGTGAGCGAAGCTTGCTCTGCGCCTACTCCCCCTGCTGCCTGCAAGCAGGAGCAGCGGGTGAAGCCAGCTCCGCCCCTGCTGCCCACCATGTTGCCCTCAGGTGGACCCAGCAGATGAAGCTGGCTCTGGTGCCCGCCACCCCGTTGGCTGGGGGCAGCGGGCAAAGCTGGCTCCGCACCCACCACCCACCCTGGCGCCCACATGCAGAGGCAGCAGGGAAGCCAGCTCGGGGACCCACCACCCCCCAGCACCCTCTGCACCTCCCCTCAGCACCCTGGCCAGGGTGCTGATCTGCTCCCTGGCCAGAGTGCTGAGGAAGGTCATTTTGTTATATTGATATGTGGGATATATCAATATAAAGAGCCAGACATGGTTATTTTGAAACTGTGGTTTCAAAATATCTGTCATTTCAATATATAATGAGGTTTTAATATATCAAAATGATTTTCCTTATTTTGAAATAAGGGAGCTCCTTTATTTCGAAATATGAAAATGTCATCTGGACACGTCAACTTTTAATTCGAAACAACGTTGGTTGTTTTGAATTAAAAGCCTTGGTGAACACAGCCCAACAGACTTTTACAGTAGCATTTTGATACCACATGCAGTCTTCCTGGGACAAGTGATTCATCTTCCATTTTTCCTTCAAATAACAATCATGTTTATTTTGGTGTATCTGGACACTGGGTCACCTGAGAAAGCATTGTGCCAGCAACATAGATTTTCTGGGTTTTCTTTTCCTAAGTTGCCGTTTGACCCATTATTTTCATAAGTTATTGTCAGGCAGGTGGGTATGTCTAACCAACACACACAAGCTTATATTTTCCTCTCATTTATGCTGATGTAAAAGCAGAGGAAAATGAGGGTGAGATCATAATCTGGTTCATGCAGCTGAAGCCTGGGCAGCAAAATGCTTCCAAAAGATTCATTGAAATATGGGCACACATTTAGACTCTCCCTCTATTTTAAGGTTAGATAATCAAGTAAAATTTCAACCTCCCTCTTCCACCCAAAAATACAAGTAGTTAGTAACTACAGAAAACTTTAGTGGATTTTTTTTTAAATGAACTGATTTTGCACAGTAAATTATAGAGCACTCACCAGACCCTAAAATAAGTACTCATGTGAGGGCATTTTAGTGAGTAAGTCCGCTCTCCATCATCGTTTTTGGAGATACTAGAGTGATGTTCATTGTACATTTTCATGCAGTGTCTTTTGACAGGATCTGCTGGAGGCAGGAAGCTATTTTTATAAAGTAAATACTATAACCCCTCAAAAACTGTCATAAGTGTAATAAAATAAACAATAAAACCAACATTTCAAAACAAATTGGTGTTCTGCTTTAACATCGTAGCTTCGGAGGCCGGAGGGACTTGTACCTTCAAGGATGCTCTAGAATGCTGAGAGTCTCTTGAAGAAATTGAGAATACAAAATCATTTAGTGAAAGGCAACTCTGCAGAAAATCTGGGTTGAGAAATTCTTTTACGACTCATTCAAGTCCATACAAAAAAGAGTTGACAACTTTTCTTCTGTAATGAAGTGTAATAGAATCTCAGTTAAAGGATAACTATTTTTATCAGTTATTAGGTAGACATCAGCACATTTCACAGTGTACAAACACATAACTATATATCCTTGCCCATAGGCTCATGAGATCTAGCTCATGCATAGAGAAACAATTCAGAAATTCATAATATTCTTAAAGATGGTGCAAGAAGCAACAAAGGCAATGCCAACATATTGCAGTGGTCATTGTTCAAATATGTCATTTAAAAGACGTGTTTAAAGAAGGGATTGTCTCGTTAGTGAGAAGAGGTAAGAACTAGATTCTCCTCCAGAGTGGGCTAAATTTTCCTCTGGGTAAATTACAGAAGAACATCAGGGAGGAACACCAGGGAACACTTCATACTTCCCTGATTCTCAGAGCTGGTTCAATCTCCAGCAGTTGCTGCATTGTTCTACTTTATGTAACTGGCACTAGGACCATAATATACTATAACAAAGTACCTCTACCTTGTTGGGTCCCACGCTTACCTCTAGTGGTGGGTTTGTTTTTCTTAGGTCTCCAGGCCCGAGGAAGGTCCTTTGCCCCCTGCTCCTTCTCTAGATCTGTCTGCCTTCCAAACCCACCTTGCCTGAGGTCACACACTCTTGTAGTTCTCCTCACTCACACTCCAGCTACTCCCTTTCCCTGGAGGGAAGGCCTCATAAAAAAGTCCTGGGCAGGGTCTTAATAAGCTCCAAGTGCACTAATTAATCTGGAGTAACAACTGCTCAGCTACAAGGGGAATAGGGACTTGCTGAGCCTGGGCCTAACATATTGGCTTTCTAGAACTCTCTGGAAACCCCCCAGTCTAACCCCGTCACATTACCCACAACCATACAAGGATAAACATAGTTGTGCTATAGTCTGACTTGTTGTGGGCGCCTGTAGGCGCGCAGTTCATTTGGTCCACTGGACGGTCATCCCTGGTGGGCAGTTAAGGGAGTTATCGTCTCAAGTGTTCCTGCTGGCCCGTCTCCACCCTGGGGGATGGGTAGCGGGTAGTCGGTTTCCACCCCACGAGGGGGCATAACTGTCAGCTTAGAGGCTGAGTAGGACAGTTCACCCAGAGTCCTGTGCCCACAAGTGGGCATACAGTCCACGAGTCGCAATGCAGTTGGGGTTAGACAACGTGGGGTAGTGTTGAGGTCGACATCTCAGGAGAAGAAAGGGGAGAGGAGGGGGTAGGACACAGGCCCGCCCTACTCCACTGTGTCTCAGCCCAGGGCCCTAGCAGCGGCCTGGCCTTGGTACCAAGGGGTCAGTGGGGATCCGGCCGCAACACGCTGACCCCGATGGGGGATGTGCAACTCCCCTGGGCTACTACTCTCCCCCTCTGCCCTTAGTACCTGGTCTGTCATGGCTTCTATGCCCTCAGGGTACTCGCTGAGTGGTACCGAGTAGAAGTCCTCCATAGTGTCTGCTGGTGGCAGGTCTGAAAGTCCCAGACTGACGTCCATCTCCTCAGGGGGTAGCTCATGTGGCATCACTGGATCCGAGGTGCGGGGGAGCTCCCCCAGGACCGCTCCCTCTGGGGGCTCTGGCTCTGGCGGAGCCAGGGGCAGTTCCTCCAGGTCCTCCCCGGTAGCCTCTGGGGTCCCTTCTCTGGAGTCCGGTACCTCCCTGGCATCGGAGGGGGCCGCGGTTCCCGTTGGGCCCACTGCCTGTCCACTGCAGGTGAGGGAAGGTCCTCCCACGGGACGCCCGCCATGGGAGGCCCCAGCCAGCCCTCCTGGCATGGGGCTGGCAACCGGTGGGTAGGCCTGACCCTCCTCTGCTGGAGCAAGGGCCAGTTCTGAGGAGCCCGGAGGGAGACATCCTTTCCCTCCAGTGGCCAGGGCTGAACTGAGCTCCCTGGCTCTGGTTTTATACTTCCTGTCCCACCCCCGGCCTTCCAGTGTGAGTGACAGACCCACGGCGGCCATCTTGTCTCCTCTGGGGGCAGCCATCTTGTCTCTGCTGCAGGTGGCCATCTTGCAGCCTCTTTACATTTGTCAATAACTCTTCACACTTATTGTGTCAGGTATTTATGTGCCTGCCACTCCTTTCTGTGGTAGCTAAGCACCTCACCATCTTCAATGTATTTATCTTCACAACACCTCTGTGAGGTATAGTAATGCAATTATCCTTGTTTTACCAATGGGAAACTAAGGTGCAGAAACTAAATGGCTATGTCCACACGTACATTCTTATTTCAAAATAAGTTATTTTGAAATGAGTTATTTCAAAATAAAGTCCTTATTTCAAAATAATTCGATTCAAATTAAGGGAAAAGCTCAAAGCAAAATAGCATGTCCAAACACAGGACTTGTTATTTCGCTTTAGGAGCGGGGCACCATGGGAGGTGTGGCAAGATGGCCCCTTCCCTGGGCCATGCCCCCACCCAATATAGGCTAAAAGGAAGGCACCCTGGGAAGGAGAAGGGCAAAAGAGTTATTTTGAAATAATGGTTATTTCAAAATAAAACGTCTGAAAGGCGTTATTTTGAAATAACTATTTCAAAATAACAGTCATTTTGATTTAAAGAAGGTTTAAGCTATTTCAAAATGATGGTTTTTATTTCAAAATGACGGAGCCCGTCATTTTGAAATAAGAATATGTTGTGTGGACCTAATCGCTTTTATTTTGAAATAACCAGTGTTATTTCGAAATAAAAGAGACATGTGGACATACCCAGTGACTTTCCTAAGGCTGGTCAGGAATTTTGTGGCAAACCTGGGAATCAGAAGTCTCTCACATTGCAGGCTAGCAGCATAACCACAAAGCCATCCTCTTTTATACCAGTGGTTTTTAAAATCTTTTTCTTGGGACCCAGTTGAAAAAAGTTATTTATGCCCATGACCCAATAGTTATATCTTTGAGCCATGCATTCTGGTCTTTTGGCAGCTGCAGAAGCGCCCAAATGTTTGCTACCCAGTACTGCATCCTGACCCTGAGTTTGAAAACCACTGCTCTATATCGTGCCGCTCTCCCCTTTCCCATGCCAGAATTCACCAATTCAGTCAGGGAGACTGGAGACGCTGCAAGCACAGGCCTCACTTGCAATATGCTTATAAAGGAGAATTCTCTGCTAGGCAGTTGCAACCAGAGACTGATCCATTTACACAAAAGTGGCAGAAAAGTGCCATAATCAAGTGCAGAATCTGTCCCAAAAAGTTTCAAGCATAACAATTTAAATGTTTTTTAATAAATGTTTATTGTGGCATTCCCTAATTTGATCTTGTGATTAATATGATATGCAGTCTAGCTAAAACACTCTTAAAGCATACCTGATTGCAGTTTGTGTTTCATTGCATGGGTTTCAGTGCTTTAGGCTTCTTTGCAAAAGCTGTTGAGCATTCTTACATACTGCTTTCTATACCTTAGTCTCATTATTATCACCATTTTACAGGATAGGAAATATGCATAGGAAGGAGACATAACTTGAGTTTTGAGAGCCACAATGGGTGCAGCTTCCTGGTAGGGGTTGGAAGGAGCTGGGCCAGGGTGCCTACTGCAGAGCCCCTGGGAGGGCGGGTGGGGGGAGGATCCCAAAACTAGGAGCAGACCACCTGCAGGCTTCCCCAGTGGCAGGAGGGGAAGCTCAGAGCATGGTGCAGGCCACCTGTAGGGTCCCCCGGTGGTGAGGAGGGAGGCCCAGAACCAGTAATGGACCACCCACAGTGTTTCCTGGTGGTAGGGGAAAGGGTTGCCATATGTCCGGTTTTCTCCAGACATCTCCTCCTTTTTGGATGTTAACTCTGTGTGGCTGGATTTTTTAAATAATAAAAAACGTCCAGCATTTTGCCAGAGCCGGTCAACCTCCTCCCTGCTCTGCTGAGGCCTCCCTCTGCTGCTGAGCAATTCCACACTCTGGAGTTTGGTCTCAATGGCAAGCAAAGACCACCTTTGCTTGCTGTTAGGAACTGGGTATGGCGTGGCTTGGCAGACAGAGGCCTCTGCAGCTTGGCCATGGTGGGAACACAGCCCAGCAGGGTCGGGGGGAGAGGCAGCGTGAGGTCAGAATTGGGGCTGTGGGAGAAGCTAAGGCGGCAGAGTGTGAGCCCAGGATTGAGGCCAGGGGATGCAGGGTGGGGGTCACCACCACTCCTCTCTCTGCAGTATCCTCTTTTTGGGAAGTTCAAATATGGTAATGCTAGTAGGGGAGAGCCCTGAATCAGGAGCCCAGAGCCGCAAAGGGGCAGCCAAAGAGCCACAGCTTGCAAACCCCTACCCTACACTATTTATAGGCTGGGGCATGTTCACGGAGCAGAGGGGAACAAGCATCATTCAGACAGAGCAGAAGGAGCACATCAGGAGAGGAGAGAGGGAGAAGTGATGTTCGGGGGGGGGATGGAAACACATTCAGAAAGCATAGAGAAAAAGAGAAGCATGAGAGAGGAGAGTGGCACCTTTGCAAGGGGAGAAACATTTGGGGGGAAGGAGTGATTTTTAAAGAAGGAAGGGAGCACATTCAGTGGGAGGGAGCTTTAAGGATTCTAGTGCAGGGCTTAAGATTAAACCTTACAATGTGATACAGAAAAGCAGTATTATAAGGGATGGGTGGGCGCATGGGTGGGTCTGGGTGTGGTTCTCCTTAAAGGATATGAGGGAGGGTAAAATCACTGACACAAATGCTGAATTCACCCCATTACTTATCTTCCACTTATATCTTATTACTAACTATTCTATTCATATCACACAACATATATCTATTACTCTCATCATCCTGTAAGTGACTAACAGCTTTGCTGCTGTTTGTCAAAAGTTTTAAACCCTTTCTGAGACATTTTCTTCAGTTTCTCCCCAACCTTCTATATGACAGTTTCAGGCACTTTGGGACTAAATTCTCTAACTTATAGTGTTCCAATTAGTAACTACGATTAGATGACCTCAAGCCTCTGCCTTTAAAGGTGCAAGCCCCTCTGTTACAAAGACCATTGTTTTAATGCATAGAACTGTAAGAAACACATCAGCATCACAATCATATTCAAGATCATACACACCATGCAGAACTAAAAATGAGTTGTAATGAAACGAACAGGGAGTCCTATGGCACTTAAAGACTGACAAATTTATTTATTGCATGTGATTTTGAGGGATTTTGAGGGATTTTCCCCCTGGCAAGCTCATGCAATAAATACATTTGTTAGTTTTTAACTGCCTTAAGTGCCACAGGATTTCTTGTTAGTTTTGCTAAACTAGACTAACACAGCTGCCCCTCTGGAGTTGTAACAATGTACTCCTTGAGCAAAGTTTGACTAAACACCAGGGTGTTCTCCAGCCTCTGTAAGAGCCTCTTTCTCTGGCCTTTCAGTAAAATCAGGTTCTCTTTGTTACAGGTCCTGATCCAACAAAGAAATTAAGCATGTATTTAAGTGCTGTGGTGAATTAGGAACAAAATAACCAAATTTGTGAATCCGCATGTAGGCACCTAGATAAGCAACTTGTTCTTCAAACGAGCCTAACTTTACATACAAATGTTTGAATATTTTTTCTTCATCTCTAGGCTTAGCTTTCCAAATATTGAGGGAGTATTTTTTTGGTACAGTGTTAGCTTTGCCAGTTTTCCTTCATACAATATTGTATTTCAAATATAATGTACACCTCAGCCATTGCTCTTAAGCAGAATTAGTAATTAGAGGCTATTAAAACTAAACCTTTTAAATAGAAAAACCTGTAAATTTACATTTCTACATTTTTTACTATCTGCTGTGGTAATAATGACTTTTCTGAATATTCTTAGGGTACGTCTACACATCGCAGGGCAGTGCACTTCTGAATCTGAATCAACAGTCAAGTTCACATTACTGTACTAACAACAGCTGTGCAGATATTGTCACTTGGACTGGAACTCAGGGTCTGAAGCCTTGACAGAGCGATGGGCTTCTGGGCCAGAGCTTAAACTTAAAAACACTGACTACACAGCTATTTTTAATGCAGTAGTAAGGCCTACAGTTCATCAATCCAGGCATGGAGGCTTCCTGATATCAGGAGTGGAGGCATATCCTACCTGACCCAAGCCCCCATATTATCCAAGAATGATGTTGTAAGTAAATAATTTCAGGAACTAAAACATAATGAACTGAAGTTTCATATTTCAGCACTAGAGGGATAAGGTGGAAGAGGTAATATCTTATATCTTCAACTTCCATAGGTAGTCAAGACAAGTTTTCAGGCTTACAGAATGTAAAGCTTGTCTATCTCAACAACAGAAGTTGGTCCGATAAAAGATATTACCTCACCCACTGTGTCTCCCTAGTATTCTGGGACCAACACAGCTACAATAATACCATATACTGCAGCATAGTCTTTCTCCAAAATAACAAAATGAAAAATCCAGAGGCCAAAGTCCCTTCCAACTGTAATAGGAAGTTAGAAGGGGCAATAATCTGGTTCCCAAATTACTATGTTTTGAAGGATTTTGCACATTTTCCATAGCTCACCATTAGTCCCATACTACTTTCCCTGCTGTATATCAAAGAATGCCATTGTTTCTCCTTCACGTTGTTATTATAGGGGCCTTTGCAACAACAAAATGCTATTATGCAAGTCATAAAACAAGTGTTGATATTTTTCTTACTCTGTTCTCAGTATATTCGTCTACCTCTTTATCTTCTTTTCTTAATTGTGCTTATTATCTTCATGTTAGAACAACACCAGTTCTGTTAATAATTCAGGCAACAATGAGTTCATTCATACATGTGTTTGTAAACACTTACCCATGAACCCCTGGGGAATTCACTAGCTCTGAGCAATTGAAAAAAAACCCAACAACACATTTTGCTAGCTGGCAGGGGAATTATCATGTAGCTTCTATGTTTTGTTTTTGTATTGGCTAGCATTACTGAAATTGATGAGCTAAAGAAGTGAATATATTCTATAGACAGATATACCAGGTGCACTGGTGAAAGCATTGTCTTCTCGCAGTGATTCCTCACAAACTAAAGAAAAAATGCTGTAACTACAAGAAATGTAGTCCTTTGAGACTCCAACGATATTAAAAATCAAGTGATTGCCATTTAAATTCTTTCAATTGATTATGATGGCATAATTTCACATGAGGGACTCAGTAAAATACCAGTTGGCAAAGGCAGGAAATTACAGGGGTAATAACCTATTCTTTACAAAAGTGAATTTTGTGTTTGAGAAAGATACCTGACTGACAGCCTTGGAAAATGACGTCTTCCGTGTATCCACAGAGAAGGCTCATGATGGAAAACAGTGAAGCAAATGTCCCCTACTTCACTTAGGACTTGACTCTGATCTGGAGGGACTAGATGCAGAGACTGCCTGGTTATACAGCTTGTGTTATGCTGGAGGCCATCCTAGGTAATTATTATTGCTCATGACCTTAAACTCTATATTTCTGTGAACCTCCAGATGTGAGAAGATGTCAGTTGTGATGAGGCTACTGAGCCATTTAGCAATTAAATGAAATCACTAATTCATTACACATAGGTTACAAGCCAAGATTAATTTGGCAGCATGCTTTCTTGTTATATTTCACATTAATATTTTAAGAGACACGTACCTTATTTGTTACCTGCCTGTTATTGCCTTGTGTCATGACTGTAAAATTCTTGAGGTCCTGAAGAAAGTTATCCAAAACTTCTGCAAAACAGTAGGAGATATGAATGATTATGACTTTACATATGTATCATATGGGAGTACCTAGCAGTCTGAGTCGTATGCATGTAATAAATGAAGGGAAATAAGTACTGCAGCAGAATTAAGGAAAAATACAGTAAGGAAAAATAGATTGTGATGCTATTTTCATGGTATTATTTACTATTAATTAGTCATCTTCTGATGAGGGCTGACATCAGTGGCAGTTGCAGGTGTTCAGCATCTCACAGGATTGGACCCATTATTTATGATTAATTATTTTTATAATTATTACATCAGTTTCATACTTGGTGCTGTAAATATATGACAAGCAAGAACCCCTACTCTGAGCAGACAAAGGAGTGCTGAAAGGATACAAAATAACATCAGAGTTTCAGTTTGCTGTGAGGTCTCCAGATGAAATCCTCGAATCACTAAAGTCAATAGGAGTTCTGCTTCTGACTGGAACAGAGTTGAGATTGCATCCTTTATTTGTGTTTTATGGAAAGTTTTGGATGGTGCTGTTCTAAATTTTGTTTACATTGCAACAGTGAGCTGAGTTAGTGAGTTGAGGTATCAAGGGGCTGATAAGATGTGCAACGGCTGTCTGAAGAAGTGAACTTCCAGAGGGACTTGAAGGTAGGCGTTACTATGGAACAATGCTAATGGACAATTATGGGATAAACTAAATTAGTATATTAAACCAAATGGGTCATCTTCTGCTCTGTTTTAGTCTATGCAAACCCACAAAGCTGGGGACGCTCTGAACCAGCATCTAAAAAAACAGAAAACAAACAAAATGAATAAGCCATACAACATAAATCATGATATTTCATTAGCTTCATTTAGCATGTAAAAATCTATGGACCAATTTTTCCCCTCAGTGACATATGTTTTAATATCATGTAAATCTAGTGATGTCAATGAAGTTATTCCTTATTTACCATGAAATAAGTATGGAAGAATTCAGGTCTCTATGTATGTGATCTAACCATCAGCTCTTATGATGAGCTCTAAGGGACTTCTTTTGTTGATTAAAATAATATATCATTTAATTCTTCTCCTGAAGTCCATGAAATAGCCCAGATATAAATGACAGCCAAAGCTGGTCGATAGCTAGTATGGCTATAAAAGACTAGTTAACTTGTCTCCTCAGATGGGGGGAACAGCCATAGTTCCCAGTGTGGTCCTTTCTCTGCCATGCTTACTTATTTCTAGGCTATATTGAAAAAAAAATTAGTTCAGTCAATCAAGGATTTTAATAAGTTTATATGAAGCAATGGTGTAAAGGTTTATTGACTATGTTTTCATGGTGTGGAATAGGGAGAAAGCTCTCTTGGATAAATGTATTGTTATTTTATATGAAATTCATGACGCTATTAAGTGTATGGTCTCATATAGTGTAGAGTGTAGCATTTCAGAGATAAACTATCTTGATGTTTTCATTTCTAGGGCAGGTAATAAGTGGAATACAACAATTTTCTGGAAACCCCAGACAGGAATAATCTGCTTTATGCAACCAGTCACCATCCTGAGGCTCTTAAAAGAGTTTTGCTTTATAGTCAGTTTGAGAACCTACAGGATTTGTAATCATGGCATTGGCAGTATGGTAAAGACGGATTATCTAGCTAATAAATACAGAGAGTGGGAATAGAAGAGGATTATATCATGGAAATAAATGGAGATAGCATTAAGGGGGAAACAGTGGAGAACTGCTATAGATAAGCATAAGAAGTTTTCTGCTTTTTAACACCAGTACATGGCCCCAAATGCGTTTCCTCTATCATCCTTCTAATTCATCCTCAAAATCACTTTCTTCCATAATGCCTTCAGGAATGGTTATGAAGATGGTATGTGGAGACTGCCATTTTTCATGCTCAGCAATTTTGTCTTACTGTTACCTTCATCTCCACCAGTCTGTTACAACTTTCTGTCTCTTTTCCTGTATTTGGACTGTATGCTCCTTGCAACAGGAACCATCTTAGTGTTCTTTTTGTGTAGTGCCAAGAACTATGGGACCCTGGATAACAACTGGAGTCCTAGGCTCTACTGCAATACAGATAATAATTTAGAAGAAGAAATCACCCATTTGGTTAGGTAAAAGGAGAGTTGATGTGTATTTTTAATTACTGTATGCTTTTATCCCTCTTCCCACTCTTTTGTTGTTGCTTGTCTTCATAGATTGTCAGATCCTTGGGACAGGAGCTGCATCCTTTTACAGGAGTGTACAGCACCTGGCACATCTGGAGCACATCAGTAATATAATAAGTTTATCTATTTTTATTTTCCAGATTCATAAAGCATCAACTTATTTTCAAAACTAATAAAAAATTATTGAGAACAGTGACATGTCATCACTGAAGTGGAAATGACTGCGGGATGCCTTCCTTCTTCCTCATAGGCTTTAAAAAGACAATAGCACCAGTTTCTAAAATATAGAATTCTACTCACCCAAATTTTATAAATCCAAAATAAGGCCATCAAAATCATTAAGGAATGACTGAATTAACTAAGAGCACCATTAGATTTTTAATCTTTACGTGAGTTGCATGTTAATTGTTCTCATTTCTTCTCTCATCTCCTGTCATGTAAATCTGGACTGACTTCAGTGTAAATAAGCTTAAGACTTGGCCCCTTGTGATCAAAAGCCATATAATACAGTTGATTTTTAAGCAGCATTCCATGGTGATTGCACAATAGAAGTGAGGCTTGAACTGGGATTTTAAATAATGAGAAAGTGATGGCTGGATGGGTGGTTCAGAGGCAGCATTCCATACACTGGAGAATTCAATGCTAGGAATTCAAAGGATCAGTACAACCACTGCTCTGCAATTATAAAGGAAGTTGTAGGAAGGAGCAAGAGAGGGATTCCAGACATGCTGTAGAGGAAATTATGAACATATAAATAAAAACGGGAAGTGAAGAGAGAACAAAAAAGAACTGACTTTTAAAAAATAGCACTTCAAACTTGATGCTACATTATAAAATTCCCACTTACTTGACAGAAAGACTTGAACTCCCTCATCATTTAAAGTCTTACACATCAGTGATGCAGTACTTTTAGAACGATCTTCACCCAAGATTGAATTACTGAATTATTTCAAGTGATTTAATAGACCAGGGCAGACCTTCACCTCTCCGATACAAGAGAAAACTTTCCTTATATGCTTTTCACTTCCATCTTTCATAGAATCATAGGGCTAGAACAGACCACATGAGGTCATATAGTCCAACCCCCTGCTAAAAGCAGGACCACTCCCACTAAATCATCCCAGACAGGGTTTTGTCTAACTGGACCTTAAATATTTCTAAAGACAAAGATTCCACAACCTCCTTGGGTAACCCATTCCAATGCTTCACCACCATCCTAGTGAGCAAGTTTCACAAGTGGATAACAGGCTAGAATGTTGCAGTCACCTAGAAATGGTTGACTACCTGTCTGTAGGAAGGCCTTTGATCTGCTTATGATCCTCCTTATGGAAAATGTTTCTCACCAGCTGTTCTGAATTTGCTACTCTTTAGTTTACACTGAAGGAAACAATAAGCTATGTATGTGACCGACAATTTTATAAGTAGAGCCCTGCAAATATGCAGATATCCATGGATATCTGCATTATATCCATACCCACAGATACAACACAGATATCCGTGGACCATTTCTTGCAGATGCAAATCAGATACGGATTCATGTATTTGTATCCATGCAGGGATCTATTTATAAATCTTAGTAAACTCACTCATAAACATCAGTTTTGCACTTAAATGGATTCCACTCTTTCACCCACTCAGGGTTCCATGCTTTTGTCCCAGGATCAACTATATTGCTCTGCTCTGTGCTTTATGTTCAGACATCCAATTTATCACAAGATGACAGAGCTAAAGCATGTATTCTATATAAATACTTTTAGAAGATTTGTATAATCTCATCAACACAACCTGAGAGTTAGATACTAGTATTCTGGTCATGATGTTGACATTCCAGTTCTTCTGCCATATTCAAGGCCTTATGTGCAGTACAATTGGGTAATTACCCCATTATATCAGATTTCTATGTAACTCCTTATGTGTACTGCAGAACCCACAATATGCTGCCACCTTCTGCTCTTGACCTTGTCTATTCACCATTTTTCAGAGTCCCACTGACTTCACTTGTGTTACAGTAGAGTTACCCCAGTGTAACAAAGAACAGAACTTGGTCCACTGTCTATAGAAGACAGGAATAAAATGTGAAAAAGTTTCTTTTAAAATCATCAGCTTTTGAGTCTTTAGACTAAATTCTTCTTTTAGTTACATCTTGCTCAGGCCCTACTCTGCACTGAACTCCACATGGGCAGACTTCCATAGTTGTACAGAGCCTCACTGATTTTAATTGGGCTTTCTTGAGCACCGAAATCCAAGATCTACATCAGAGGTCTTCTTATTAAAGCCAATGGAGCTATTCAGATGTACACTAATGTGAAAGCAGAATCTGACCTTGTGTTTTTATGTTTTGTTGATATTGATTTTTCTGTGTCTGCATTGCCACTGCAGTCTTTGACTATATAATAAAAGACCAGTGTAATTTATCTATTTAGTATAGAAGAATTTCTGTATGAGGACTGCAGATAAAGAACAAGAAAGAAGTGACTTTCTGCTTTGTTGCAGGTTATAAAATCACCTAGAGGCTTCTGTGTACATCTCAGGAAAGTAAATAAAGATTTGACAGAAATATTAAGATTTAAAAACAGCTAAATGTTAGCTTCAGCTACTGCCTCATCTGAAAAATATTAAACAACAACAAAAAATTGTCCCTTAATAAACCAAATGTTCTGCAATAAATACTTATTGTAAAACAAACACAGCTCAATAGGGAAACATATTTTTAAAGACCCTGTGGTTTCTGATTACAATAAAAATACTGATGGCTGAAGGCACAGAATCAGTGCAAGAATAATTGTAAATATATTAGTTTCTTTGAGATTTCCAAAAAACAGATCTATGAAAATAACAAGAACAACAAAGTATTCTAAATTTTTGTGCCAAAACAAATTAACTGCTTTACTTTGTGACATATTTAATAACTTACTGTAAACAATATTAATTATTCACTTAGCTGAAATTGGCAGATTTTCCAGCTATATAGAAATCCTACCCCATTGAGATAGTGACTTGGAAGCACAAGACACAGCTTGTGGATGCCAAAAAGCAAGCAAGAGATGGATAACTCCATAAGAAGGCCCGCTCACAGAACTTTATCAAGATCATTTCAGTGTGGTATGAGGGACTGCACCTCCAGTGCTCATAAAACTCCCCCTAGATCCTCCCCAATGTGATTTCACATTGGGCAGAGGATATGCACCCTATCCCCAAAGCCTGCTCATGCCCCATCCTGGTACAATAAACTATACAGGCTCTGCTGGTGGTCCCATCCAAGAAGGGAGCAGGATTTGCCCTCTATGGATGATCCCGGGATTAAGGCACAGGAAGGGTAGAAGCAAGTGACACAGCCTGTTTATATGGATACATTTAATTCCTAATCACCATCAGATTCTAAAGTCTCATCTGTTTGTTCACAGACAAGATTGTTACTATTCAGCCTAAGATATTCAACAATGTAACTGAGGGGCTAATGAAAGGGGACGTGAGGTGACATCTCACCTCCTTTCCCTCTGCTAAAAGCTGGAAGAAGCTCCCTTCTCTCCCAGGCTTGGAAAAGCAGCACTCCCCTAGAATGATGATGTCTATATGGCTCCTCCCTCCTGTGTCAGTCTTCTTTAACTTTGGGTGCAACTCTTTGATCAGTTTAAAGAGATAGGGCTAAAGTTAGCCCAGGTATAATGCTTAGGAAGTTAATGAGTTACACCATGGATGAATTTAGCCCAGTGCTTTGGTTTTTTCCTGAAAAATGCAGTATGTTGTAGCCATGCTGTTCCCAGGCTATTAAAGATAAGGTAGGTGAGGCAAGATCTTTTATTGCAGCAACTTCTGCTGGTGAGAGAGACAAGCCTTTGAGTTTACACAGGAGTGATAAAGAACCTGAAAATTTGTCTTCTCACCAATAGAATCGGGTCCAATAAAAGATATTGCCTTACCTACCTTATTTTTCTGAAGAAGGCTGTCAGTGCTCTCTGCACTTTATTTTTAATCTGTTTGGTCAAAATCTTGTCCTGATTTTCCCTTTTGACTTTGATGGGGTTCCACAGGGGAAATTCAGGACAGAATTTGGTCTTAAAAAAAATACAAGATGTAAGCAAAAAGAACAACCTGTCACAGAAAGAACTGATTAGATTTAAAAGTTTGAATCTTCTGTCAGGTACAGAATGTAGTTGCACAGAGCTGAGAGTCTGAGGATAGGTTTTTATCCAAAGAGTTTATTGGCTCCAGTTTGTGATTTACCTTATGTTACTTACTTATTTAAATCTATAAAAGCAGACCAAAATATATGTCTGCCTTAAATGCTAGGCAACCTTCATGATTATTTAATACTTCAATTAAGCATAAAGAGGAAACAAACAGTGACTTTCACCCTGTATAGCAGCCTCCAATTAAATCTTACAGCAAAAGAAATATTGAAGGAAAAACACTATTTTCTTGAAAAACACCCCTCCCCCAAATTGCTCTACATCATGTGCTGGAACTCAACTGTATCAAGCTGTTTTTGTCAGGGTCACAGGCACCAGCAGATCTACTTCAGTAGTGAGAATCAGGCTGGAGGAATGGTAGGAGGTGGGTGGAAGCCTGGCAAGCTATGTACACACTGGCCTCCTGCACCTGAATCAATTGAGTCAAAAGCTCTAGCTTGATGATCTGGAATAGCAGCAGGTGAGCTACCTCCTACCCACACTCCAAGCCATTTCAGTGAAGCATGGACTTGGTGCTCTATCTGGGCACCTACCTTTGTGCTACACATTGTGACCCAGGCCTCCCTGGATAACCTCCTGAATTTGCAAAAACTAGGGCAAGCTGCAAAACTGGGAGCCAAGCTCCCAAAGCATTGATGGGTGGCACTTAAACCAGTCTCCCAGTCAGTAACAAAACATGCTTCTGAATCTCCACACTGGTCATCATGAAGCATAACAAAATAGAAACAGTCCCCTTCACTGCACATCATCAACTCTGGTCCCCACCTAGCCACTGGGTCTCTTAAAGAAATAGGTTGTCCCAACCCCAAAAGGCCAGCCACATTGCCCAGAACAATATAGACTTGGACCTTGCCCAGAATAAGATGCTGCCACCTAATCCATTAGTAACTAAAAGTAAAGGTTTAATATAAAAGAAAAGAAACAAAATGAGAGATGTTAAAGGGTCAAAGTGAATCACATACAAACAAATGATTTTGAGTCTATAGAAAGCAAGTCCTTGAAAAATTTGGTGTTTGCAGGTTAGTCCAATTTTTCTGGTAGACACCCAGCACCTGTGTGGATCTCAGTCCTTGTCCAGTTACAGAGGAATAGTTCCAGAGATGGATGCTGGTTGTAGACTGGAGACTGAAGATAAAAGGGAATTGGGGCTGCTGCTGCCTTTTATCACCTCTGGCCTTCCTTGAGCTGTGTGGAGTTTTTTGCAAATCAAAATGGAGTTGAGTCACATGGGCATGTCCTAGTGGCTCAACAGGTTTCTCCCTGGGAACTTCCTTAGTGGGCCATTAGGAAAACAATGATTTGCAGACATGGGAATGTCCCAGAATCCAATAACTTGAAACACAAATTGAATAAATCAATTCCTAGCTTGCAATACGGACATGACAGTTTCATATAAACCATAGAATCATTCCTAGCTGATTACAACCTTTCCATTGATACCAAACATGGCATGTCACATATGGATTATTGCAAATATGAAATATTAATATGAAAAATAATAATAAATGATTCTCTAAAATCAGACAGTATCACACCCATCGCTTCCCACCAGAGATTAAGCATGATGTGGTGGGCAGAGTGGTTGAGTAGCTACTGTGTCTTTCCTTATGGGAGAAGTTGATGATGTTTAACTAGCTTATCCTGTCCATGCTCTGGCACTGTTTCAAAACACTAAGACCTATCCAAGGTACCCTGACCCATCTCCTGAGATAAACTCTGGAGTTCTTTTTGGCTGCTCTGGGTCTTAGTGGGAGTTCTGAGTCTTCTCCTGAAGGAGGAGAGACAGGGGCTGCTCTGCCTCCACAGCCAGGGCCATGTCTTTCACCTCCAGGCATGCAAAGACTCCTTTATAGTACAGGAAGTCCAGTGTGGTACCCGCTGATGCACACCTTCCTCTACCACCTCCAGTGTCTTTGCTATGACCAGCAGCACTTTCACCTTCATCTGAGAAGAAGTCCTACGTGTCTCCAATCTGTTGGTATTCTGCCATGATCTCCTTCAAACCTAGAAGCTGGTCTCAGCAATGGTGGTCTATAGTGGTCACCGAAAAGGATAGCCTCTTTGCAAAGCCTCTTCTACACAACCCCCAGTTAGGTTCACAGGTGGCAGAGTTTCCCTCCCTGCACTGGAGGTTGGTTCTTGTCAGTATCACCAAGATCACAGACAGCCTGGCTTATGACTAGAGGGACTGAGTAGACCTCCTGGCACTCAGCCTGCACAAGGGGCTCTCCACCCTTCCTGTCCCCCAGTGTATGCTCCAGGAGGTACAGGCAAACTTGCTGCCTGTCTCTTCCTTAAGTAAGTCCTGCAGCAGGGTGCTACCCACATGCTCCTCACCCCAACCCTTTATTCCTCACCTTTGAACCCCTGCCTCAAGTACCCCAACTCCAGTCACCCTCAACATATAATCTGAGCCAGCTGCATGACTGGTAGCCTGTCCATTTCCAAGCCATGCCTAGAAAACAGCTGTACACACACATTTCCATATCCTTCACTTCCTCACCCTCATGTCCTATCCCAACACCAAGTGGTGGACCTCTTATTTGAGGTGAGGCTGAAGAGCCATGGTGGGCCAATCTGTATTCCACCCTTGTTCCCCAGCCCACCAGAGATATTGGCTGGCAGTACCTCACAGAGCCATGAGAATGGGCGTGTACTTTGCATAGCTCACCCATCTTCCAGACACTTGCCACTTCTACAGGAAGGGAGATCCACTGTCCCTTATGTGCACCAGGTTTGTAGTTCCTTTCCCAGGTATTCAGGAACCTTTTCTTCAGGTTCTGGCTGTACTTTTCCCTGCAACTCCTGATGGTTGCACACCACATCCATAGTCCCACAAAGCTGCAAGACCTCCTCATTGATTTCCTTCTGGTGCTGACCAAGGTGGCCTCCACCACACCAGGCGGAGGATGTTGGGTGGTGAGGTGACTGTGCAGTCTATTTCTGGCCCTCCCTTCACACATCAGCACGAGTTTAACATGCTCAAGGCAAGGTAACACCTTTTACTTGCAACACTCTGCACAAACTCAAGCTTCTGAATAGATTTAAGATATAGCCTCTAAGTCAAGTGCAGTACAGGAATCTATATGGCTGAAAAGGCAAAGAAATAAACAAACCCAGGAGATGTGAAATATTTTCCCCTTAGTATTTCCTTCCTGTGGATGGGGGAGGGTGATGTGTGTTTGCGACCTGATTACTTTTCTGGGTATTTAACAGGTTAAATTGAAGCTGCTCTATCTCTTCCAGCTAGTTCTAATTACAGTATACATCTTTACCATTCACAGTTAATTATCAAGCATAACCAGTTACACAACCATTAAATAATTATAACACATTTTACACTGTTAAAAATGAATATGAACTTTATAAGGTGATGTTATCATATCCCTTGTTAATATTCCATAGCAGTTTAATAGAATGACTTATGACAAGTCCAGTAAACATCTTTTATTACAGTTTTAGCATAATTCTCCCCTATATTTTCTATATATTAAATCATCATATCAGAGAGGAGTCAGTGTAAAACATTAAAGTGCCAGCCTGCTAAGGAAGAGAAGTGGATACAGTGTTAGCAACACTGAGCTGATTTACTCCTGTGAAGGAGTCTGCGTCCCCAGTAGTGTCATGTAGGGTTCATAAACAGCCCTGAAAGAAGGGAAAAATTTTCTGAAACAAGAAATCTGATGGGCTTCCACAGATAATCTTACGTTGGCCCCCACATTCCACCAGCTCCTCCACAAGAAGCAATGCTGTGGGGGGGGACACAATAAGGAGAGGACTAACAGCAGGTAGATCCATAACTATATGGGTATTTTAGGCTGCTCTGAACCATGGCTGCTGCCTGAGGCTAGTCTAATTTACATCAGAGCACTAACATTAAAAAATGTCCCAGGATCCCAAAGGTGGCTTGTAGGCATCTTTATTCCCACCCCATCCCACTCCTTCTGGATTTCAGAATCTCAGCCCTGAGTTCAAGACCTATGTTGACTTCCTCTGTAGCCTTAGCATGTCATGTAAGGTTCAATCCATAGAAGGGCTGTCCATGAATTAAAGCTATTGACTATTAAATATCTGGCACCCATGGGTACAATGAAAAATGGCAGGGGCCTGATTCTCCATGGTGTTATTCCAATTAAATGCCAGGGTACCACTGAAATCAATAGCATTTTATCAGTTGCGACTGCGGCTATATAGGTGACTGTGACCCTGACCCTCCTAGTTCCTTTCTTTCTGCCTTCAGTGATAGTTTCGGAACAGCCAAAACTTGCAGAAGCAAGTGCCTGTCCTCCTTTCATTCGTAATTAAAGATGCAGGGATTTAAACCGTGTCCATTGTGCTGCAAAGCCTTTCTGCTTGACGAACCCCACAAGAAATGCTTCACATGCCTTGCTGAGTCACATCTTGTAGAGAGCTACTCCATCTGCAAGTCCTTCAAGCATGGGACCCTCAAGGATAGGGAGCAGAGGTTGCACACCTTGCCAAAGACTGCGCATCTCACCCAGCACCTGATACATCTCTCATGATAAACGCTCTGCTGACACCGTGTGTGTCCTCTGCACCAGAACCTGCCCGGCACCATTCTCCGGCTCAGAATGTGAAGCTGCAATCGGCATCAAATTCGGCACCAGTACAGTGCCATTCACCCCCTCCCCACACACACCTTTGTGGGAGTCAGGACTGGGGCACCTTTCAGTACCATCAATGCTGGAGGCCCTCGCAGCGGCATGGGCCCTGTTCCAGGAACCGGCTCCAGTATCAATGAAGAAAGCCTGTTTGAAGGGTAAACCAGTGCTTTCCTCTAAAGATTCGACAACATGAGGCTCAGTACCACACCCAGCCTTGACACTATCAAGTTCCCCACCAGTACCACAAAATGGTACCGAAGACCATTGCAATGACCACTCCTCCCGGCATTCATCCTGTGAGCCCTCAGTACCATGGTCCCAGGGTCTGAGAAGACAAGAGTTCTAGCTCATCCTCACCATCATCTTTCAGCTCCATTCAGTCCCCTGGGTCTCCAAAAGCCATCTCTGGTACCAAAGAATGAGTGGTTAAATGCCACCAGATGCGTTCTCCAACACTCGAGGCAAGAAGGGGTGCGACCCCAGCAACCCTGGTGCGGGAGTCATGGGCCAGCCCTACCTGTGCTAGCAAGGGTTCACATAGGGAAAGGGGTCACTTGCCCTCCCATCGACCCACAGCCATGAACTACTTCAATGATGGGTCACAGGAGTGGCTCAATTTGATGGTCAACGATGCCTCAGCCTCCCGGCACCGGCTGGCACTGTCTCCGTCTCAAACTCTGGACTCCTCAGATGTATCTGATGATGAGCCTTAACTGGATTCCACCCAGCATAGCAGATTAAGGTCCCCCTCATCCTCTTCTCCAGATGAGTATACTTTTTAAAGACCCCCGCACGCAATAGAACCTGCTTCGTGGTATGGCAGCAAACCTCAGCTTGGATCAGGGAGTGTCCAGGAGGAGTGTGACCCTCTCTTTGATGTCGGGGACACTGCCCCACCAGTGAAAGCATCTGTGCTCCTCCATGACGGGGTGTACAGGATCGCTAGGGCGTGATGGCAGACCCCATCATCAATTTCTCCAGTGTCCAAGGTGGTGGATCAGAGGTACCACATTCCTTCTGAAGAATTTGTGTTCCTCTTCCAGCATCCTACACTGGGGTCTCTGGTAGTGGACGCAGTTAACCAAAAGGAAAGGCAGGGCCAGCCAGGCCCTACCCCCAAAAATAAGGAAGCAAGGAAGCTTGACCTATTTGGTAGGAAGGTTTATTCTACCTCAGCTTTACAGCTATGCATTCCTAACCACCAAGCCCTCACGAGGAGGTATGTGTTCAACCTTTAGAGAACCATTGAGGGCTTCCATGATGCCGTCTCTAAGGACAGCCTGAGAGACTTTGAGACGATGGTGGAGGAAGGGGTCTTGGCCTCTAGAAATGCCCTTATGACTCCCTGGGATGCATCTGACACAGCTTAACGCAACATGGCCTCCACCGTGGCTATGAGATGCTCAGCCTGGCTTCAAGGCTCAGGCCTGTCCCCACAGATGGAACTCATCATTCAGGACTTACCCTTTGAAGGCCCTGATCTCTTCACCAAGTCCACAGACTCAAAGCTGCATAACATGAAGGACTCTAGGGCCACCCTTAAATCCCTGGGCATGTACACACCGCCACCCATTCAGCGCTCCTTCAAGACCCAGCAGGTGCTGCAACAGCAACTGAAGCAGCAGACCCAGATAGAGGGATCCTTCTCCCATTCCTACCAGTACCCCCAACGCCAACATGGGGTTTGGATAGGGATAAGACCCATCCGAGTAGTGGCCAAAAATCCCAGGCTTCCCAGACTAGTCATCATGGACAAGGTACGACCGTTAGGCAGGAAAAAAGCAGCACTTTTGATGGTCAGCCCGAGGGCAGCGGAACCACAGCCTTGACCCAAACCTTTGCCAACCACCTGCATCGACATGTGCACCACTGGGCCAACATCACAACCAACCAGTGGGTTCTGGAAACCTTCTCAAAAGAGTACCTCATACAATTCAGTCAACACTTCGGACAGAAAACCGCCCCTTTGCTTGAATCTCAAGAGCCAGGAACTATATAGGATGCTCAAGAGAGAATGCAAGAAACTCCTCTCTCTCAGGGCCATAGAGAGGGTCTCAAAATTGGAATGGGGAAATGGGTTCTACTCCTGTTGCTTTCTAATTCCCAAATCAGTCAGGGACCTGAGATTCATTCTGGACCTGAGCTTTAAACAAATACATAAGGAAAATAAAGTTTGATATGGTTTCCCTGTCACAGATCATCCCATCTCTGAATCCTGGGGATTGGTTCGCAGCCCTCAATCTAAAAGGTGCTTACTTTCACATAGCGATACGCACCACCACAGAAAGTTTCTAAGTTCATGGTGGGGGGAAAACACTTCCAGTTCACATCATTCCCCTTCAGGCTCTCCTTGGCCCGCAGGGTGTTCACAAAGTACATGGTGGCAGTTGTTGCCTACCTACGTCAGCAGGGCATAAAGATTTACCCCTACCTAGACGAGTGGTTGATAAACGGGAGATCGAGAGCTCAGGTAGAACACAGCATCAGAGTAGTGAGCCAACCATGCAGGTACTTGGGGCTCTGCATAAATCGAGAAAAGTCAAAACTCTGCCCGTCCCAAAGCATAGGGTTCATTGAAGTTCTCCTAGACTCCCAAAAAGGGAGGGTCTTCCTGCCTACTCAAGATTTCAGTCCATCTGCACCATCATTGCAGAGCTGCAGGACCCACAGGTAACCACCACCTGAAACTGCCTGCAGCTTCTTGGGCACATTGCGGCCTCCACCTCTGTGATAAGGATGGCCCACTTGAGAATGAGACCATTTCAGATCTAGTTTTCCACAGTGTTCCACCCACAGAGACATCCTCTGTCCAAGATACTGTCAGTTCCCCAAGACATCCTGGGGACACTAGAGATCTGAAGGGACCCCCTCTACACCATGGGGAGAGTTCACTTCCAAGCCTCAGTCCCTATGGTGACACTGATCACCGATGTCTCGGATATGGGATGGGAGGCCCACAAATCAGAGGGACTTTCCACCCAAGGACTTTGGTCTCCATCAGACAGCCTCCTTCACATAAACATGAAGGAACTGCGGGTCATCAGATTGGCTCGCAAGATTTTTCTGGACAAGATAAAAGGCAAGTCGGTCCAGATCCTGATGGACAACACTGAGGCCATGTTCAATACAAACCAGCAAGGGGATGTCTGCTGCCCAGCCCTCTTCAGGAGGCATACGGACTCTGGGAACTACCCCTGAGGTACAACTTCACTCCAGTGGCAGCTCACCTAGCAGGAGTGGACAACAAGCTGGCAGATTTGCTCAGCAAAAACCCCCTAGCCCACCACAAGTGGTCCTGCCACAACAGGGTGATATCCCACCTACTCAACCAGTGGGGAGCACCGCAAGTAGACCTATTTGTGACATGACAGAACCATAAATGGTTCATAAATTTCTGGTCTTTCAGGGGTCAGGAGGAGGGTTCACTCACGGACGCCTTCCTCCTCAGTTGGTCAGGCCCTCTACTGCATGCCTTCCGACCAATCCTGTTGATATACAGGGTCCTTCTGAAGGTCAAAACAGATGGAGTGAACATGATACTGATATCTCCAGATTGGCCCAGACAACACTGGTACTCGCTCCTACAGGACCTGTCCATAGACACTCCATTCTGTCTTCCCCTATGGTCACACCTCCTGACACAAGACTCAGGGTGCCTGCAGCACCCGAACCCCAGTCTCCTGCATCTGACAGCCTGGAGACTCCTTGGCTGAGTGAGCAAGAAAGACTCTGCTCAGACAGGGTCAGGAGGGTAGTGGTTGGTAGTAGAAGGCCTTCCACCAGGCCCACCTATAAAGACAAATGGAAACATTTCTCCCACTGGGCTCAAGGTAAAGGGGGTCAATCCCACATTACCCCTTTACACCTAATCCTTGATTATCTGCTAGATCTCAGAGACAAGGGCCTCTTTCTTTCCTCCCTGAGAGTCCATCTAGCAGTGATTTCAGCCCTCCACGAGAAGGTGAATGATGTTCCTGTTTTGTCCCATCTCACCTCCACTAGATTTTTGAGGGGATTCAAAAGAGTCTTCCCACAACCTTGTGAACCTATCCCTAATGGGACCTTAATGTGGTGCTCTGGGGACTAATGAAGCCACATTATGAATCCTTGGACTCTTGTACTCTTCTGGTCCTTGCCTGTAAGGGAGCCTTTTTGGTGGAAATTACTTCGGCTAGAAGGGTCTCTGAACTGAAGGCTCTTTCCTCACAACCCCCATATATGCGGTTCTTCCCTGATAAAGTGGTGCTCCGCCCACACCCATCCTTCCTTCCTTCCTAAGGTGGTTTCCCCTTTCAACCTTAATCAGGATATTTATTTGCCAGTATTCTTTCCAGACCCTCAGGTTACAGAAAACCAGAGGAAGTGGCACATCCTGGATGTAAAGAGGGTGCTCTTGATGTATATTAAGCACATGCGCCCATTCCACAGGACATCCCAACTGTTTGTGGTGGTCACAGAATGTAAAAGAGGTCTCCGAGTGTTGTCGTGGTGTATTTCCAGATGAAGACTGATATAGAAGGTCAAATATGCCCCTCCTGGGGAATGTCAGGGCTCACTCTACCAGGGTCCAGGTTTTGTCAATGGCCTTCCTCACCCAGGTCCTGATCTAAGAGATCTGCAGGGCAGCCACATGGTCATCTGTGCATACCTCCATGACACACTGCGCTATTGTCCAACAGGCTAGAAATGATGCTGCGTTGGGGAGAGCCATAGTCAATGTGGGTAAGCTGTAACTCCTCCCACCATCCTTGAGTATGGCTAGCAGTCACCTGTAACTGGATGATGTGAGCAGCACTCAAAGAACAGTGGGTTACTTACCAGTAACTATCCTTCTTTGAGATGGGCTGCTCACATACACTCAGATCCCTCCCACTGTCCCCACTAACCAGAGTTGGCAGAGAAATAAGGGACTGGGAGGGTCAGGGTCATGGTCACCTGCATAGCCATGGTCATGGCACAGAGGGGGCATTGGCTGTGTGCTCTGACCTGACAGGCTAAGGGTAAAGACTTTCTGAGCTACCGTGTGCTGCGGCACATATACACCTATAACTGAATGTATATGAGCAGCCCATCTCGAAGAAGGACAGTTACTGGTAGGTAACCCACAATTTCCATGCCTGAAATATGTTAGTCTTTCTCCTGCAGAGCTTCTACTCTCTACATCCGGGCCTCCCAGCTGATGCCTCATAGCCTACATATTTCTTATCACTGCCAACCAGCTACTTAACCAGCTATCCACAGGTGGGTCTGAGTCAGCATGTTCTCCTGAACAGAGCCTGTCACAGATGGCTGACCCCTCAGACGACCAGTCCCTGTGACAATTCTGTGATACTGTCGTCAAGAGTTTCCAAAGCTACACCCAAAAGAGTGCATTGCTGAATGCATACACACCAACTGCACCTGCAAAATCTTGAATTGTAATCTCCACATATACTACTTGCTCACATACCTTCCAACTTCCACACACAAAAGCCACTTTGCACATGTAAATATGCATGTGCCAGAGGCTACAAGTTCTTTGACTAGGCCTGCATTTTTAGGATGTCTCCTATAGCACCTGAGCTAGTGATTCACCTCTGTGTCACAGTCTCTGGCTCCACCAGTTTAAAAACAAAATGACATTAATAGCTAGATGACTAAATGTCTCTGGGATTATACAGACTCCTCCCTTCTCATCCAGATCATATTTCATTCTGCCCCAGAGCAACACCTGTGATAAACTGGCAATGAGTGAGGGTTTAGTGTAATAATAGCCACATAAATTCAAAGTCAGCTTTGTAGCTTTGTTCTGGCACATGAATTTTTTGGAGCTCAGTTGAATGTTAACATGACTTCTACTTTCCCTTGCAATTTTATAAAATCTGTGCTCCCTGTGGTTGAAAGCAACCAGGGCAATGGTACGTAGGCAAATCCCAGACCTTCTACTGACTAGACCTGGAAGACCTACAATATGTTCAGAGGTATTAGGATTGCTTTCAGGAATAATCTTGACATCCTACCTCTCATGTAATTAGCACAATAGCAGATTTTCACAGGGGATTCTCTGCTCTTGTCAAAATCTTTACCATAACAACCTTTGAATTACAATACAGCAGTAAGTGTAACACAATGTTCAGCAGAGAAAGAGATGCAGTAAGAGCATCTCTAAATGAAATTAATTAGGCTGGTTAATGTTCGTGCAGCACTCTGAAGCTGGAAAGCAGTAGAGAAGTGCTAAATTATAATCATTAACATGCCAGATCCTGAAGGTCTTATTAAATTTTTGCCCACTTCTTACCCAGGCAAATCGCCCATTGACTTCAATGGGAGATTTGGCTGAATAAGAAGTAAGCTCAGATTTCAGAATAAAATAATAAATCTAGATTCAATTAATAGACATCCATCTTTGTAGGTTAAAAAAAAAGTATTTGCCATAGTCCTTGATACTCAATTTTCTGGGAAAACATCAAGCTGAAAAATAGTTTGAATCTTTTTTCAGATATATGAACTGTTTACAATAGAAACTAGATTTTAGTTTAAAAAAAAAACCTGTAGTAGATATGCTCTCTCCCATCCCTTCCCCATACCACCCCCAAAGAAAAATGTAATAAAACAAACCTTATAATTAAAAAATACCTAATCTCTTGGGCTATGTCTGCACTGGGAATTTAGTTAGAATTAAGGCAGCTTCATTCAAACTAAATTAATTCATGGCCACACTGGCTTTCCTTGCTTCTAACCAAGGAATTCCTTAGTTTGAACTAAGGAAAGCTTACTTCAAACTTGTAAAACCTGCCTTTAGTTCGAACTTATTAGTTCAAACTAACCCAATGGAGCCGTGTTAATTTGAACTAACCATTAGCTTGAACTAAAGGCAGTTTGACCTTCTTCCTCCCAGGGTGCCTTCCCCTTTTTATGTATTGGGTGGGGGAATGGCCCTTCTTGGGTGCCATGTCGCCACACTTCCTATGGTGCCCCCCTCCTAAGCCAACTAGCAAGTCCTGTGCATGGACAAGCCAGTTCAATTTAGGTTTCCAGTATGGACATGCTTATTCAAAGTAAGTTAGTTCAAATTAGTCACAATTAGTTCAGATTAATTAATTTAAACTAACTTAGTTTAAACTAGCATTCTTAAGTGTAGGCATAAGCTTCGAGATTGCTTCTTGCAATTAGCTGAAGAATAGTGAAAACATTCTCTTTTTTTTTTTTTTTTTAGCTTTACAAAAGTGAAATTCAATGAAGACATGCCAAAGGACGTTTGTGAAAGGACACAAACTTAATTTTCTAGCATTTATTCCTACAGAAGGTTCAGGTTTGCTCCCCTAAATCACAGGGAATAGTCATTTATGCAGTGGGCATTCCCCTGATTTCAGCAAAATAAAGGGCTATTTAGTTTGATGAAGGTGGCAGAAACAGAGTAAAAGCACTAATAGAAGGGCTTGCACACAACCTCTCCAATCTACAGCAACAGAATTGTGGGGGGATGATGTCTAAGGGTAAGATCTTAATTCAATCTTTATACCCACTGACTTCCCCACTAATATGTCAGTATTGGTAATACTCCTTCCAGGAAGTTACAGTACAGTTGGTTTGATCAGAAAAATAAGGGCCAAATTAGTCATGTATGTTATTCCCAATGAAGCTAACACCTATCACATAAGGCAGTCAGGATTTTGATCAAGATCATATAAGTCCATTTTTCCCTAGAAAAAACATGTTTTCTACAGCCTCCAAAATCTCTCTAGCAACTTTCAGAGCAGTGACCTGCAGGAAAAACACATCAAGCTGTGAACTATCTATTAATTAATTATATATTAAAGTCCAACATTTCCAGATTTTCTTGATAGGCTAACAATTCCTCCATTACCTTAAGGATTTGTACAGGTGTAAAAAGAAGATACTGCTATCCTAACTGCCATGAGGAAAACCTACGTTTAGCTCCTCTTTGTTTTGTTTAGAGCCATGTTAAGATTGAAGATCTGGCTGAAATGCCAATCAGCCAGTGCAAGGGGGAACTGAATGCAGACTTCATTCAGAGAATTTACAACACTCATTAGCACGGTTAGCAGATTTCAGTTGTATATTATTATGGTCCCAGTATAAAGAAGGGCACCATAGGTGTCAAATGAAAGTTCTGATCCCTCCTTTCAAAAGCTTCCACTCTGTGTTTGGATATAAGACAATAAATGACAGCAGATGGGGGAGAGAGGACAACAGTTACAACAGTAAGATCACAGGGTAGATTGTGTTGACTGGAATTATATATGTAGCATCAATCAGCTGAAGAGTGTGTGGATTCCTCTGTGAATGTATTAGAGTCCCCAAATTCCAAGTTATAAAATAAAAAAATAAATCATCCCAGAAAAACTGGTACCTCAGCACTTAGAATCATTGTATCATTTCTGTATTAGTAATGCTTGTCCTGATAGAGTGGCTACGTAATCCGATCAGTTCAGCCCAAATTTTTAAAAAGCATTACTTTTCTCACCATTGCATTGCCTACCTGACTGAAGGGCCAAAATCTATTCTCAAAAGTGAATTAGGTACTTGGAACTCTGTGACTCTTAGAAAATCAAGGAGACTTATGCTGCTAAACTCAAGATTTTCAAAGATATTTAGGCTGCTAACACTTACTGAATTCTCTGCGAATTAGGCCTCTAAATACCTTTATAAATTAAGATTTAAGTGCCTACATAACTTCTGAAAATGAGACAGGTCTCTGATAGATGTCTCAGTTTTATAAGGACAGTTCTGATATTTAGGACTTTTTCTTATTAGGCATCTATTATTCCCTATCCCATTCCCAATTTTTTACTCTTGCTATCTGGTTACCCTAGATTCTAACTCATTTAAACATTGTATTGCCGAGCAGAGCAATGCCTACCTTAAATGCCTTAAAAATTCTGATCTTTTGCTTTTAGCTTCTCCAAATATCTGGAAATGGAATGAGTTTGACAGGTTAAATTAGTTGGAATCAGGAGTTTATTTTCTTCTTTCTTTATCAATCTTAATTTGGGGCAGGGGGGAACTCAACTAAAATCCTGGCTCCAGTAAATTCAATGGCAAAATTTGCTGGTCTTCAAACGTAAAGAAGTAGTATTGACACTTATCTGCCATGGCAATAGACCTTCCTAAAAAACCTGAGTTAGATCAGATGGATAAATTAGATTGTCAACCAGCTATATTAGGCACATCACAATGTTAATGCTAAACAAATAATAACAAAGAAGCTTCATCTGCTGGGGGCATTATATCTTGTGAATAGGTGAGTCCAATAATAAAATTACCTGGAGAAAAACATCTAAATTTGTAGCACATTTTACAATTTTTTGTTGGGAAACATTTAACTTCTCCAGTATAGCTTAATTGGGTGGAAAGCACCAAAAACAACTCACAATAATATATTTCTATTTAATAATTAAATGTAGAGAAGAACAGAATGAAATGAACTGTCAAGTATAAAAATTCTTTTAGTATTTTCTTTTCATGTTCAAAATCTTTGTTGTGTTAGAGCATCTGTAATAGCTTTGTGTCAGGTTCTCTGAGACTTCCTGTAGTCTTTCCATAGCAAATCTGAAAACACAGAGAACACTTTCTTAGCATTAGAAGTACTCACTGCACACCAAACCACCCTTCCAGTTAGTAAGTACACTTTGGGCAATTGTTTGTTCTGTACCTGCCTCAGTTCTGATCACTTGCTTTGTCTTTTATTGCAACATAGCATTAGCACATTTTCATTCACAGCAAAGGTCACATCTGAAAACTTTGGACAGTCCAGGATGGCACCCAACATATTGTGTCTTCTGTTTCTCCAAAAAGGACTTTGGCTTGGTCAACAATATCAACCTATGTCAGTATAACTAGTTATATTGACCTAGACCCCCACACAGAACACCAAGAGGGCTTCTCCTGTTGACATAGTTATTGCCTCTTAGGGAAGTAGAGTCAGCATAGGTTGTGTCTTCATGAAGTGCTACAAAGGCGGAGTTGCAGCTCAGTAAATATAGACATGTCCTTTGTTCTGAATCAGCCGGTTGAAATGACTTGAATTCAAGCACATTATTCTCGTGTTTTTTGCAGCTTGTCTATACCACAGTGGAATAGATCCACCAAAGTCCTTTTTCAACTAACAGCTAACTTTTAAACAGTTTTTTGTCTTAAGTCCATAACACTACCAGAAAATAGAAGTCAAAACCAGCAGAAGTTGACCCAGTGGCCATTATATAAAGTGCCTTTACAGTTTTACATGTTGCTTCCGTAGTCTGTATTCTTTTTCCCCAGCCCAATGAAGTGGTCAACCAACAAGTTGCTTTTGCAAGTAACTTTTGCAACTTGTCTAGGTTAGGGAAATTTACACTGGTGTAACTACCCCAGTTCTGACTCACTGCAGCCATCAACAACAGAGATGCACCATGGGGAAGCACGGCTTACATTAAAGTAATTTACCCCATGTTATTGCATTGGTATTAACCCAGCTTTATGCCACTGTAGTTCATCCACATCAAGGATAAGCAGCACCCATATTATTGCACTAACATTACAAAGATGCAAATTTTTCTGTTGTAGATAGGCCACATTGGGGATCTTTAATAGTATGGGCTCTAGCATGGCCACTCTTGCTACCTAAGAGATTAACTAGTAAAAAAAAAATCACCAAAGGCACACTGGCACTCAGCTCCTTGTTACAATTTATAGAAGGAAGGCTTTTGCAAAATGACTAGTTTCACAGTGTGCACTGAAAATTGTTGGACTGGAGTTTTGTTCTGACCTGCATTTTTAATTCTTGTTCTTACAGCTTTTGCCTCTGCATCATCCTAGAGCACTACTGTTGTCTTGGGTGAAGTAGGATCCTAAGCCAGAAGGGCCTTAAAATAAAGAACAGTGGCACCAAAATTGAACTGGAAGCCAGTGGGGTATATAGAGCGCAGCTGGTTAAATACTGCAAAGAAAATATTGTCAGATTGCTCAACAACAAATTGCAAAACTTCAGGAATATAGTATTTGAAAAATAATGTTTGACCAGGCCTAATGCAGAGCAGTTGTGTAACGTGATCTTAATATTCTTCCAGTTAAGGAAGGTTTCATATTTCTGATGTTTTATCCCAGCTGAGAACTTTTCTAACTTACACTTAAGGTTGCACTATTACTTTCCCATTAACATGCTCTGACACCTAGGAAATCCCTAATATGAAAATATTATCGTGCAAAGCATCCACACAGTTCTTCGTCTTCATAGCCTCACACAATATCCTACCATCATCTACCTACCATCACCCACTCAAAAAAAGCCTGCACCCACCCCATCCTCTTATTCAAAAACACAATCTCAACCTCAGTTCCAACTTTGAAATACTCTGATTTCTGGGAAATCCATCTGACAATGACAAATGTGTATTTCAACTTACAGAGAAGAGACTGGTTCCAAAGCGGAAGCTGTGCTTTTCTAGTCCAGCAAAATAAACATGGGAGAAAATCCCACTTCATCAGGTTCTTCAAGATTCTTCAAAGCATCTGATAAAGTGGGATTTTCTCCCACAAAGCTAATGCAATAAATACATTTTTAAGACTTAAGTGCCACCAGACTCCTTGTTTGTTTAAATAAGAGACAGAAAGTATTCTAAATAGGAACCACATAATGAGCTTTGTTTTAATAGAAATGAATAGATGGCTTATAGCATATGTGTAAAAAGGATAAGTGGAAAAAACTGTATAAAAGTTGGAAGACAACATGTCTCAGATGGAAGGATTTAGGCTGGTAGTGTCAATGTTGTAGATTATTAAAGCAAAAGCTATTTAGAGAATGAGTTAAAGTTTTGCATTTGATTTTGCGGGATTGGGTGCATGAAGCCTGTGAATGGCTGTAGGGCTATGTGCCTGAAATAGAGCAGGGGAAGCCTTGAATGAGACTGGGCTTCTGATAAGAGAGCAAATATTCATGTACCAGCACTTCACTCTTTAGATTGTAAGCTTGTTGTCTGTTCTGAGAAATTTTTCATCATTGACTTCCTTTGGTGTCAATAGAGGTATGACAAAAAATGCTTATAACCTTCATTACTGTAGTTTTATTTATAACCTGCATCTGAATTTTAATCTGAGCTACATGGGCCTACATTTAGGAAAGTTACAAACAAACCGTCTATTAGCTAGAGGGATCTAACGAAACATTAGTCTGTGAGTCTTACATTTTTTTTAAAAAATCATTTTAGATTGTTTCAAATTCCTAAAGCACTGGACAGATTTACTTCTACATCTTGAAATCTGATGCCTTTTTCAGAAGAATGCCAACTATTTGTTAGGCATTTCACAAAATCTAGTATAAATTCCTTTCAAGCATCTGATGAGGTGTCATGTTTGTTGCAAGACGGGATGTCAGTTCCTACTGCTTTTGAAGGCATACTTGGGGAAGAAATATATAAATACATATTAAGGCTGAATGGTTTAACATAACATTTTAGAAATAAATATTAATTTCCCACTGAAAAGTTATAGCTGGAAAAGATATTGCAGTACCTTCTTATTGTTAAACACTTATTTTTTGAATGTTTGTGGCTTTTTAATATATTGTTTCTCAGTCTCATGCACCCCAGATAGAATAAAATTATCCCTTGCACTACAAATTGTTTAGGCTTTGTGCAGGGAAATAAATGGGGATGAAATTTACTGGAATAGTGACCACAAATCCCTAAACCCTCTGCATCAGGGTTGCAGAGAGTGTGACATTTTAATTTGCCCTTATCTGCCAGTATCAAACCCACAACATGATTAAAACGTTTCTGTTCCTCTGCTTTTGTAAATACAAGAAATAGATCAGACAAGGACAATCTACACTGTTTATCTGTGCAAGCATGGTATAGAGTGGTTAGCAGCACAGGCCCAGCTGACAGGCGCTTCCTGGTGATGTTACAGGGAATTGGCTCAGTTGGTCCACAGCTGGTGGTCAGTGCTCTCTCGTCCATGCCAAACTTGCCTCCTGAATCTCCTACCAAGTCCATCCCTTCCAGGGTACAAGTCCCATTTCTGTTCCAGCCCATTCTGTATCAGTGACCCTCGAGTCCAGTGCCTTCCCTGGTGAGAATTTACTGTTTGAAAATAGATTCTTTGGTACATTTGAGGAGGGTGAGACACTGAAACAAACACTGGATAAATTTTATTTCTTTATTTACATCTGATTAGAATAAATTATCGTTTTATTCTTTTTAATATTCTAAGACAAAAACAAAGAAATAGCAGAAGGTTTATTACAGCAAAAGTATAATTACAATTCATAAATCTGTTCCTATTACTAAGCCCTTAATTGATACTGGCCTCCAATCAGTACTGTTAAGAATTATCCTTTACACTTACAGAACCGTGGCTTATTCATTGCTTCAGATTCAGTTTTGATTCAGATTCAGGTTTGATTCAGGGGCACCAGTCCAATCCCAGGTGGGATGTTTTGCTCTCGACCAGCGAGCTTACTGATGAAAAGATTTGTCACCGGGGAGGGAACCTCAGGTGATCAGTCCTCAATTCAGCAGTAAAGTCATACTTCCTCAGACGTCCAGTTTGCATGGGCTTTTTGCAGCCTTTTATCCCCATTCCACAACCCCACTTTCAATTCCCAGACATTACTGTTACATTGCTCTGCCTTTTTTGGTATTTTGCTGAGACATTACGCCACCACCTAACTGGTTCCTTGACTGGTTACTCTTTCTAATACAAGTACAATGCTGTTAATTACAATTGTTTAGCCAATTAGAATTTGTTACTGGATAGACAGACATGGTTCTGTGAAGTTTACTTGGAAATAAGCTATTTTTATAAAGTTACGCAAAGCTGTTCTTCTACAAAAAGGGGAAATAACCCAGTGTCTGGAGCGGACATGTGGTTATCACATGATAAGAACAAAATAAGCAGGTACAGAACAGCATACGATTTATCACAAGATTTATCAGTCAAATTGCTTTCTATTAAGCCTTATGCTTTTTATTCCAGCTGGGTTTTATTGACATAAGCTATACCCCCCTATTAACACCTGGCACTCTGGAGGAGCAGGAGGGACCTGGGCCCACCCACTTCTCCATGCCCCATCCCAGGGACCCTACATGCTCTAACTCTGGCACCCTTGCCACTTCCATCCAGTCTCTCCTCAAGTCAGTATTTCCCGGGCTGCTTAGCTCACAACCCGAAGTCTCATGCCAACCCTCACCTCAGGCCTTGCTTCTAGAGTCTTGTCCCAGCCTGTTGCTCTGGCACCACTGCTGCCATCCACTCCTGGCCCCTTGTCTCCAGACTGCTGTTTGCGCCATTGCTGCCATCTGCACCATCAGGACACCAGCTCCTGCTCAGCACCCAGTGGCACACTGTGAGTGCTCCAGGCTGCTGGCTCCCTCAGCCAATCAGCTGGGCAACAAGAGACCTCCCTGCATTCCCTTGTTCCAGACTGAATGAATTGGTTCTGCAGCACCCTTTTATACTAGCTGCTGGCCCCTGATTGGCTTCCAGCTCCCAGCAGCTCATTGGCTGCCACTCACCAGTCCTCTTTAACACTTCAGTGAGGTTACAACCCTGCTACATGTGGTTTGATAGAATGTCTGCTAAATGTTCCACACAAAATGTCACACACAAAAGCCACAGTTCTGCAAATTTACATACAATGTGCAGCAGGGGGCAGTTAAAGTACACTCAAGAGCAAGTGCGAACAGAGAACACGAAAGGGCAAAGGTAAGGTTCATTCTGGGCCTCATCACCTCTACTGATATAAGTCTCAAGCACCCCTCTCACTAGACTGATCAGATGTTTCTTGTGAGACAATGGGGTGTGTGGGTATGGTTGTGTATAACATATGTAGAATCTTTCCATTATTTTCAATCAAAAGGAGAACCCAAACATTTTTCAACTTGTGATATTTGAAATACAAAACAAATACATAGTCCGTTTTTAACAGAAAACCTGGGAAATTTGAATAGAGTCACAAAAAGATATGAGAAAAAACATTTGTAAAACTACAACCATATTGGTGGGATGCGAGTGGAGAATGCACATTTTCAAGTCATCAGCTGCAATATGATCCACAGCAGGCAAACAAGGCATTCAGTTCTGCATTCCTACCTTAGTCCTTCTTACTACTGCTACTAACCAGGGGAGCACTGTTTCCAGGTCTCCCTCAACAAAGGGTGAAATTCCCATTTACACTCAGTCCCGCTACTCATGGCTATATGTACAGGATTAAATATAATCTGAAAGAAAGCAAGATGGAATCCATAGAGCAGATAAAGATGAGGGAACAAACTCTAAAACCTAAAGAAAATGACTTATTTTTCCGCATGTTTATTTTAAACTGGAAACAGGCCAGCATAAATTCACCAAGAGGTAAATACAGAGATCTGACCAACTCCTAACAGAATTGTGCACAGACTACAGTCAGATCCTCAGCAGATGCAAATCAGCATTTATAACAGCTGAGATCCTGGTACTCTGCCACATCTGGCAAAGTCTATGTGGCTGATAAACAGCTATAGATGCATAATAGGTGCCTATTAGCCTCACCAGTGGGTGTTTCTCCCTAGTTATGTACATTATTTAGCATTATTTCCAACTTAATTGTGTAGAGTACATAAGCTGGCTTTTGGCGGTGGCATTTAACTGAACTCTGCTTTGTGCAGTCAGATTTACATCTAGCACTTCTGAGTGTTTTTGCCTCCCCTGCTCCTTTTGTCCCAGTCTTTTTGTTTATTTGTTTCTGATTGAAATCATAGCTAAGCCATAGAGCACAGTATTTTCTTGACAGAGCACAAAATACATGAAAGTAACTGAAGGCCATATGCATTATAACAAAATAAAAGAATGAAATAGCACAGCTATTCTGAAGTTCTCCACTATCCAACATATTACAGCCTGGGTGATTTCAGTAAGGATAAGACCAGTTTAAAAAAGAAGGCAGTATCTTAATCCAGCTACTCCTTTCAATGAACACAATAACAGGCACGCAGGAGTCCAATTCCCCTTTCTGCCTCAGCCCTCCCACCCCATCCCCTATCACTGCAGCAGCAGAAAGAGGTCAGAAATGGCCTTCAGAGAACACCCCCAATCTGAAAGGGTTCCTGTGTGGCATATGTCTACTTCAACAGGCTCTAGGCCACACACCATTACAGCGCCCAGCATAGAGATGTACTGGGGGGATAGAGAAGAGCAAGAAGGGTGTGACTGAAGAATGCTGTGCTCTAGCTATTGAAGTGACTGACAGGCCACAGGAGGCCACTGCAGCCAGAAATTAGGTTTCTCTAAAACATCATAACAAACAAGTATGGTGAGACTTTTAAAGATCAACAAATTTATTTATCATCAGCTTTCATGGGAGAAAAATCTCACTTTTCTCCCACAAAAGTTCATGTGATAAATAAATGTGTTGGTGTTTAGAAGTGCCACCAGACTCCCTGTTTGTTTTGCTGGACTAACCCAACATGACTACCCCTTTGAATCTAAAACATTGTGTTTCTGAGCAGACTTCTACACGGCTCCAATCTATGATAAAGCAACTAAGGTTGCTTAAAGAACCAGACTCAGCACACAGCTGCAATACAAAGCCAGGAGAAAATTAACCTAAAGAGGAGCCAAGTGTTTACCCAACCGAAGGGAATCCTCACATGGCACAGAACTGGCCTAGCAAGCATTTCTTAGTTATGTGTGTGTGTAACACATCTATTTCTTTCTTTCCCCACACATCAACTCCTTATCTGGATTTTTATTCAGATTCACTCTCCTTTTGCGAGAGTCTACTTGTCTTTTGCTGCCTGAAAGCCCTGAGGCAGGACTCCACTTACAAACCATTCTGCATCAACTTTAGCCCCAGTTTTCTCCAAGAGTGGTTATTTGCCTAGGGAGATGGATACTCAAGGCCAGATTCTCCACTGCTGCACTCTTCACTGAGTTCTCACATATAGTCAAAGCGAGTGTACACTTCTGTTAAATCAAAACCATCCAGTCACAACAGTAGTAGCATTTTACAACTCTGAACAGATGTAAAGCACTGGAGCATTGCTGAGAAAGCACGTATCTTTTACCTTGCTGAGAAAAAAAACCTCGTGAGATCTACCTAGTCTAGCTACCAGGCTGAATCAGCAGCCTTGCTCTGCTGTCAGCACAGGATTCTAAGCAGCCTCACAGGGCAAAAGCACAGGGATATTTTGAAGAGGCAGTGTCAATATTAATTCCTAGTTCAATTGTTTTTATCTGTGAAAAGTAAAATTCTTGGGGACAAATCATGGGCCCTCTTACCCCTGTGCAACCCACTGGTTCCAGAATGTCCAAATGTAACTGTGAGCAGAATTTGGCCCCTATTGTAATTTTTAATAAAAGTTTTCTTTAGTATAGTTCATAAATGTGCTCTTTTTATTGTGACTTTTCTAATCAGAATTAAGATTTCTCTACTTATTATTGCTCTACTAATCATTGGTGCTAGAGGTAAAGAAATACCACATATTAAAAATATAAGTAAAAACACAAATTAGAAGTTGCTTTAAGATGAGAGATTCAGCACAGTACTTTTGATTAAATATTTTCATTTCATAACCTGGCTTCTTATCATGATCTTTGGTCAGAATGACTCTCTCCTAATGGCCTAAAATCAGCCATGGTGTTAGGTCTGCAACGCCTTATATTGGCACAGTTAACACTTTACAAATAAATGTTGTTTGTGCTAAATCCTTCCCTCAGCAGCACTGAAAACAATGGTCTAAATTCAAACACTAGGGAAGCAAGGGTAGTTCTTTTGAAACACATCTTTTTAGTATTTGGCTTAAAAGACTTGATTACATTATTGGAGTTGCATGGAACTGAGAACATAACTTGACCTGTAGTGATATCTGAGGCTGAGAGAGGTTTCTTAGCTGAAATAAGTTGGTATTGCACTCATCGCTTAGCATATTTTCACTGCAAATTTAAAAAGTGACTTTGTCTAAGAGTGTCATGCTGGAACCTTTAGTAAAATAATTAAAATTTCCTGAACAATTTCAGTGAAGCAGTTGTTTGAATCACAAAACAAAACAGATTTCAATTACTTTCAAAATAAGCAATTCAAGATAATTTTGATAATACCGGTCAACCTAAAATTATGTCTGGCTAGTTGGCTGGCTGGCTGGCTGGCTGGGGAAAGGTTAAGAAAGTTTACATCAGCAAATGATCACAAATATATCTATTAAAAAAACAGAATTTACCTTTGAAGAAATACAGTGTGTTTAAGCATGGTTTTTCATAAGAGAAGTCTTGAAAAAAGGATAGTTGTAATGAACGCAGACATGTGACCTGTCTCGGCTGGCTGAGCTGAGCAAGTGTGATATACTGATAGGAAAAAGTACTTGAAGGTATCATCTACCACACAGAGTGTGGCACCAAATTGTGGAGTGCTGTGAGAGATGATGTTCAAGATACAATATATGGCAAGTCAGAACAGAAGAAGATGACAGCAACTAGACAGCAAACAAAAAAAACCTCTGCAGCATGCTGTCTTTGATCTTGTTTACAGGAGGAAAGCAACTCACAGAAAAGCTTTTATGATATTACAGAATCTGCAGGGCTTCCGTACAGAGTAAGATATCTAGCTTTTGAGAGAAGGCTTGAACCTTGAAGAGTTCTGCATACAGACTCCTGTTAACTTCAGGTGGAGTTGTACATCCAGAGTGCTTGGAAGAAGGTCTCAGGAACAGTAACCATGAGCTAATCAAGTAGTGTAATGAAAAATCAAGTGTATATTGAAAAAAAAAAACAGTACATCTTGTGTGCTGTATACCTTCTCTACAATTGTTTTTTATGATATTGGTTATATACTGAAAAACACACACATTTTTAAATAATACCCATTAAATACATATGAAGCTTCTGAGAAGAGCCATCTCTGAGTTACTGAATCCACATAAAAAGAGTTCTGAGGACAAATACTGGCCAAGGAAGCCCTGTCAGTGTAGGCCTGTGAAGAATCAGGGAGTCCTTAAGCACTGGGCTAGAAGAACAAATGGGAATGGGGTGAGCAGAATTGCTGCCTGTTTAAAAAGGAACAAAGAAGAAATTCCCTATTTAGATTTTTAAAAATATTATCTTACAGTTATGTAATTCCCCACATCATAGGCTCAGTTCCATCTTTAGATACACATGGGAAACCTACAGTGATCTGAGAGTAGGATTTGGCAAGTTATAAGTATCATCCCTTGTGTCTCTAGAATGCAGTCGCCTCTGAATTAGAACGCAGCCTCTTTAATCACATACAGCATTTTAGGCAGAAGGTGAAAATATAACATTTTGCAATTAAAACTGAAGGTGGGAGCAGATTAAATATACCTACACTGGAATTTAGTCAGGACACCAAAGTTAGTACCACTACTTTTGGACTAACTGCCAAACCCTTTCCTGATCAGCAGTGGTCAAACTCTTGAAGTAACTCTCTAACCCAAAGATGGAAGATCCAGTAGAACACTCTCCTTGATACAATTTTGTGTCGTTGGTTCTTTTTTGGTACCAATGTAAGCAAGGTCTGAGCATCTAAGGGCACTCCCCTTGCTCAGTCAGCTGAAAGGGAGGCACCTTATTTGCAAGGGCTTTGTATTTGCATGAGTATATTTAAATACTTAGCATAATTTCACTGTATATGAATAAACCCACCCATATGCTGGGCATGATGGCAAATGATTAGTATGGCTGGTTTGGGTTACAAATCCTTTTTGTTTTAACTGAAAGGGCACTTAAATGTTGTCCTTTAATTGTATGAACTGTGTTTAGCCTGTGCTGATGAAAACTCTCTCACCTAAACAGAACTCAAAAAAAGGAAGCAAAGGAGGCAGAGTTTCTGCATTGTAAAAGCAAGAGGGAGGGGTCGAGGGGCTTTTTGCTGGGCTTGCATGCCTGCTGACAAAGATTTATTCTCAGTTAATGCTTAATCCCTCTTCCATTGTTAGAAGATAAAAGTTAATGATTCATTTTGGAATGTTCTGTTTCAAGCAGGGACATTGCTCCTGTGTCAGCTGAAAGGTTTCCAATGAGCTGAAATTACTCAAAGGGCTGAAGTCACTAGAGAACTGGAAAATCTTTATTGACAACAGGAGCCAAGAGTAGCCAGTGACTGTATACACAGAAAGCCAGTAGGTGAGGGAGCCACAAGTGGTTAGCAACAGTGGATGGCAGGAGCCTCACAGATGTTGGGGACTCACTAAGGCCCAGAGGTGGCAAGAGGCAGAATGGGCCTGGCCAAGCCCATGTCAGCAAGACCATGCAGGCGGGGACTAACTGCGCCCCTCCACCCCTCAGCAAGTAGACACTGCAACTATGACAGTTAGTATGGAGGAAAGCAAGAAGAGGGACATCAACAATATACCCCCTTGTACTCCGGGCTGGGTTGAGTTCTGTTTCTTGTGTTTGTGAGTTCTGTATTGCACTGCTTTCTCAAACCACTGTTGCTTAGATATTTTCTTCTTTTATTAAAATACTTACTTTTCTACACTCAGACTCTGTGCTTCCAAGAAGGGAAGTATTGCCTTTTAGGGTGCCCAGGGGATAATATGTGATTTCCCAGGAAACTGGGTAGGGGCTCATGCCAGTTGCTGTTGTATTATAGGTAGAAACCACTAGCTATAGAACCTGTCTCTTTGCTGCTGCTGGTTCTGCCGGGCAGAACGGTTGTACCTCTAAAAACAACTAAATATCAAGGGGCTGAAACACACTCACCTCAAAATCATAAACAGGGAAGGTTATTAGCAAAGTATTCACAAATATAAGCCTTTGGACTTTGAGTAAGAGAAGTCCCTTGAAAAAAACATGTTTGCAGACAGGAAAGAAACATTGACATTAAGTGCCATGGTGTATTCTACAATCCACTCTCTCAAATTGATTAAGGGGTAGAGCAGGATAATAAACTGTAATAATATACTGACTTATAATATTGAAAATAAAGATGATGAACTGCTGAATGGTAGGATTAAGAGCTTTGTTAGTTATACTTTAATAATTTAGAATTATGAATAGTAAATGAATTTAGATAAGGTACATTTGGGCTACAGCCTGGTTGACATGAACAGCTATGTCTATACCAGGAAGCTGAGTTCAGACTTCGTTAGTCCAAACTAAGCAGTTCCTGGTTAGTTTGAACTAATCGCAGGTTAGTTCAAACAAACCACAGCTTTTTAGTTCGAACTAAAAAATGTGACTAGTTCAAACTAACCACTTCATTCGAACTTTTTTAGTTCAAACTAGCATGGCTACATCACACTAGTTCAAATTTACTGTTTGAACTAACTAGTTCGAACTAAGCTTTGCTAAGCTAATTTTTTTTAGTTTGAACTAGGCAAAGCCTAGTGTAGACAGGGACCAAATTACTCCAGATTAAGCCTAGTTAATCCAGATTAATTTACTAATGTTGACATAGCTAGCATGGTTTTGCCACTTCTTCTGTCATATAGACGTGCTGATTTGCTTAAAATGATGTTACTTCTGACAGGACAAAATTGCTAGACATTATTGCTGACAGGACAAAGTTGTATATATAAACATATGCACAATGTGCCCAGCCATTTAATGGCATCATGATCAGCCAGGTGGAAATTCAGTAGCCCAGTGTCAAAATAAGTTAGGGGGCATTCAAAATTAATATGCTACATAGTCTGAAGCAGACCACAGCTGCATTGTGGGTCATTAGAAAAACTCAATTTAAAGAAACTGGCTGCACAACTAACCTGCCCTCTTAAAAAATGGTTCAGAGGAGAACCGTCATTTTTGAAAGAGTTCCATCTTCTCTATATATTGTTCTGCATATATAAATGCATATGGTTTGATACTAAAAGTGATAATATTCTGTCTGCAATTGCATAAAAAGGCAAAAATGGATTAAACTGAAATTGAGTCATGACTCAGTTTCCCACCGTACATTTTTAGTAGTTCACTTCTGATTCAGTGAGGAAAGAGCCACCTATTGAACCAGAAAATATAGTGGTTCTTTCTGGTATATTAGCTTAAAAAAACTAAGCCTTTGGGGAAAAGGTAATTGCTGTAAAGTATTTCAAGATGGACTTAGTGTTTCAAATTGTTTCTAGGTCTTCTTTCCCTGTAATGGTTACAGAGTTAAACATTAGTGAGGTTGAATCTGAAATGACAGTGAGAAAGGAATGAAAATGTTAAATGTTAAATAAATAAAGAGGTCAATTACTGAAACAGATGAGAAGACAGAGGGCAGATTTTAACAGTAAGATATAGCTGGTACAATTACTAGAAGAAAAGTAAAAGCTTACAGTGTTCAGAATCAGAAGGCTATAGCAACTACAATAAAAAACAATGCACAAAAAAGATAGCAACAAGCCAAAAAGAAAAAAAATAACTGAAGGATATAAGGAAAGGAGGGAAAAAATGATTGAAACAATGCAACATCTTTGAAAAATGGCTCATTGTAGGAGACAGAAACATGGAGTTCACGGTTTTATTTAAGTAGTGATTAAGAGCTGAAGTGAATAGCTATCACCATATAGTTCTACCTACTGCGTCAGAAATCAGAGTCCAAGTCATTCCCCAGGCAGGTACTTGTAGCTCCCATTGCCTTCAGTCTGATATGAATGTGTGTATCGGTGGAATGATGACCCCTCAATCTCTCTTTAAAAGGAATCTCTTCCTTACTATACATATTGGAGTGAGAGCAAGCATGGGTTGCAGACGTAACAAGAATCTTTGGTCTGCAAAGCTCCCAGAACACTTGCTGCTTTTACTCATATGGGACTCACCCCTCCAGTCTTGTTTTTCACCCCTGGCTGTTTAGTTTAGAGAGGCAAAACAAAAACGAGCAAGAGAAAATTAATATTGAGTGTGAGGAGAAGCATTTCACCACCATAGGTCATTTTCTCTCTTATGAAGTTTTGTGGGTTTTTTTCCCCCCGCCTAGAGGAGGAACCACTGTGAGTTTCAGCAGGCAGAGATCTCTCTTCATTACTCCAGTGTTCACCACAGTACTGTCAAAATGGAAATGGGCAAGCCCCTTAAACCAACAGATTGCCCAAGGACATCTGTGCTTCCTTTCCCCCAACAGCATGGCTCCAGCAGGAGTCATACTACCATTGGCTGGCTTCCCCTTACAGCTGCAGAGGGTAGTTAAGTGTGTTAATACAGTTTGAAGCTCCATTAACTCTAGTTCAGATATCCAACTGCAGCGCTGCAGGGTCAGAAGCAGGGCATGCTGCAGGGAGCAAGGCTGAGATTCTCAGAGGTATTTCGACACCTAACTCCAACGGATTTCAAAGACCTAAATACTTTCTGAGGATCAGGGCCCAGCTGTGTTCCAGCCTCAGCCCCTGCCTCTGATCTTAATAACCATGGAGGCTTGACCACACAGACCTTTGTGAGACAGGCAACACAGAATCAGGGAAGTAGAGCAGCAAGTTGCAGAACCAGCACTAATTCTCTCTGCACTTCCATCTGCATTCAAACTTTGTCTCTCATTCATTCATGAAAATGAAGAGGAGAATCTGCCCCAGTAAGGCTGCAAGCTTTTGCCCCGAGAAGCAGCAGAAGCCCCCTTCTTTGAGCCACTCAGTATTAGCTAGGGAAAAGTACCAAATATACTGTAAGAAATAATCCTCCACTGGAAGGGAATGGGAACCCTAACCTGATCAGTTTTACGATCAAACTAGCAAACCAACTGTTATATTCCTTTTTGCAGATCAACTAATTGAAAATTCTAATACTGATACAGGTTTGGGGCACTTTAATTTTCCTTCTAAAAAATAATTTAAAAAGAAAAGAGAAGAAAGGAAACTTCAAAAATGCACTGGGTATGAGAATGATTTGCACTTTTCTCGCTGAACTTGTGTGACTTTTATTCTACCAAATGTGTGTGACATCAGCCACAAAGACATGAACTGAGACACCATGAGCCATCACAAGAAGCCCTGTGATTTCATTCTGGTTAGGGTAAGGAGTGTAGAGACCAACTGAAGAGCTAGAGTATGGAGACAAATCGCGTCCATTTGTATGTATCATCTAATATCAAATGCTTGATAGTTTCTGTTAGTACCTCATGGGTTATATAAAAAGTGAAGCACTAGAAACAGACACACACTAGAAGTATGTAACTCTGCCACGGATATTTCAGATGTGTGTGGAGAGACTGTGCTAGAGACTGGCCTAGTTCCATACACATCAGCAGAATTAGGTCAGTTTTTACCAGCTGAGGATCTTTCTCATCTGGGACCTAGTAATGAGAAAAATCATTCAGATTTGTACATTTTCCTGTACAGATGGACATATTTTTCCTTTACTTGAGATAGATAGCAAGAGTGTAACAACAACATTGATGTCTTTTGTACTTCATACCCTCAGTTTTCAGTGAAGTATCTCCTTACAGAAAATGTGCTAATATAAAACATGAGACAATTACCCACTCTTCTAGTCTATTCTCTTTTGGAAAAACTCCAGTTCACTACCAGTTGGATTGGGCCTGTACTGATTATCTTACTGGATGAGATCTGCAACTTCCTAGCCACCTGTCGTGAGTCACTGAGCACCCTGAATTTTCACTGAAGTCAAAAGGAACCACAGAGGCTCAACACCTGATAGGATTCAGCCAGAACATGCACTGATTTTTGAACCAAGTGACAGCAAGAATTGGATATGTCACAATAAGTATAATTTAGCAGTAACAAAAATCTAACTGAGAACTTCGTTTCAGCAAGAATATTCTCCCAGTATAAGCCCACAAAGCAGAGGTGAAAGCTAGGAAAAAGAAGGGAAAACCATTTTCTAAACAGCCAAATAAAAGTGAAAAATATTAACTCCCCTACCCTGGATCTAGCTCCCACCAAACACAGCTGGTGTAAACCAGCATAATTCCTTTGACTTCAATGATCCCAGCCCTGTTAACCCAATTCAAGGGATGGGATCATTAGTTACACAGAAAAGGCTCAGAAAGATCAATGTATGTTAGGGATGCAAAAGGTTAATCGTTTAAACAGTAATCAGTTGTTTAAACGTTTTGAACAGCTTATTACCATTTAAGGGTAGGGGGAGAGAGGGAAGCTACAGCTGGGCAGGCTCTCTGCCAGCAACAGCAGCTAGGCGGCTCTGGCTGGTGGGGAAGTGTGGAGCCCAGTGCTGGAGGTGGGGAGGATGACTGCAGAGCCCAGAGTGGTGGGATAAGCCACAACTGGACTCAGTTCAGCTCCCCACACCTGAGTGCTGCTCAGCTACTGCAGGAGAGGGGGAGCCGCACCTAGGCAGGTCTCATGGCAGTAAGGAGCTGAGCCAGCACAATATTCCCCTCACCCCAGTGTTTAAATGTTTAAACTTTCTATTTTCAGAATGATTTAAAGGGATCTTTAATTACACTAATATTTACATCCCTAGAGTATTTTAGCTAGAAGTGCAGTCTCTGAAAGTTCCTTTGAGTAAGGACATCAGAGCATGTCAAGTCACAAACTTTTAGGAATGCATCCATGTAACAGCCCCTAAGAGGTTACTTGTGACTTTTCCGTAAGCCCGGGATATTTGGCAACGTGTTGCTGCACTGCCCCAGCAGCAGATCGGAAGCAGCATGGGACTCACTCAAAATCCATCTCTTGGTTGCCACCTGTTCTGATGTTGGGACATGTTCTTCGTCATCCCTTTATCTGGTGCAGCGTACATCTCCTGGCATCCCAGAGCAGCCACAGCAGCCTTGGCATTGTGAAGAAGGAATCAACACTCCTTCCCTTTCCAGTCACATGCATAAAAGGTGGAAACAGAAAACCCTCAAATGTGGCTTTTTCCTCTCTGCTACTATTTACTGGATGGGTAGATGACACAAGGCAGTAAGGAGGCTTTGTTTCAGCCTTATTCTCTGGTGATGTTTACAGAGTGGGTTACAATCTGGCACTGAGAAGATTTTTCCCTATTTTGTTATCAGTGCAAAATTATTTTCTCCATCCAAGGTCTGTTAGAGGAGCCTTTCAACCGCTCTGAATGCATTTAAGGTAGGGAGGCTTGTATTTTCAAAGGGTTAGACTATTCCCTATCAATCCAGGCATCAATATTCATTTCTCAGTATTTGCTGGCAGATAAAATCCATCTATCAAGTCTCATACCTAACATTTTTGGAAGGGGAAGTGATCTCTGTATTCAAAACAATGGAAAGATTTTTCCATGTATTTATTGCTCTGTTACTTTTGCAATTTGTGGCAAAAAAAAATTGCAGAGGAAGATTAGGTTTTGGCTGGCAGCCTTTCCATCATTTATATGTAGAGCTCTGTGCAGATACACAATTTATATCAGCATCTGATCCACAATCCACAAAAATTATCCATGGATATCCACAGATTTTCAGGGCTTTAGATATAAAATTTGGATCTGTATCTGATCCTCAGTCCACAAAAATGCTTCATGGATATTTGTAGATATCAAGCAGAGACCCTCAGCTCTGCAGGGCTCTCTTTATATGGTTAACTAAACATGTTCTACCTACATACCTTGGTGTTCAACCAAAGTGGTTTAAGATTTTGTGCAATGAAAACTTGTAAACTTAATGAGTGGGATGTATTCCTGATATTTTGCCATATTACTTCAACTTGCTAGAATAATTTTAAAAAGGTAATACACCAAACACTTCTGTACTTTGTACAATATTTTTTTTAAATCTGCATTATGCCAACATCTAAGTCTTTAAAAAATCTTCCAGAAGGGAAAATTTAAACAGAATAATGAAAAGATGAGGAAGCAGGGCAGATTGGAGAAAAAGAGAGTGTGGTCTGATGGTGAAAAATAGAGATGGCTGGGAATTTTTTGATCAGATATTTTGTTGTGGAAAAAATGCCTGTTCGCTGAAACCAAAACAATAGCCAAATGTACTTCTTGAAAACAGTTTTATTTAAAAAAAGTCAAAATGTTCTATTTTAGCATTTTTACAATGAAAAATTACAGTTTTCAGGCTGAGACCAAATAAAAACTTCTCTTTTTGAAATCAAAGTTAATTTATTGGAAAAAAAATTAAAATTGTAAACAGTCAAATTCAAAGGCAGCATTTCAAAATTATCAAAACAAAATGTTTTGATAGATCTGACTTGCTTTTTTTCTTTTCAGATTTTCAGTTTACAAAATGCTTCAAGAGTCTAACCTTTCATCCTGATAAAGGATGAGGAAATACTTCAGACTCTCACATTCTTGCAGGATGGGAAAATGTTTTCTCACTTAGCAATAGTCATATGTGAAAGAAATCAGCATGGTTTACTGGATCAAATATTGGTTATATAGTAGGGGCTCTTAAATTCTAATCTCATCATTGATACATGCTTGGTTTGTGCTCTTTTAACCACTCAGTGTGCCAGTTATCTCCAACTGTAATAAACTCTACCTGGTCTTGTTTTTAATTGTTCTTTATAAAAAGCCAGTAGTGTGTTAGGCTCTTACCTACCTACACATTTAACAAGGGAATTAACTAACACTTGTGAAACATTTTGAAAAAATATAACAGATGTACTAGGTATTACTATTTTTACATGTTAATTATGAAATGTCACATCAGTCAGGAAATCTTCATAACAGTCCCCATTGCTAACTAGCTTGAAGTTCTTAACACATGCACTTCGTGTGGACTGTGTTACTGACACAGAATCATCATTTCACCATAATCGCATTTTCATAGTTCATGTCATTTACACCTGTGGCTACTTAGTAATTTCCTCCATCACATGACTACTACATTCTAATCAAGTTTAGTATGTTGGGTTTTGTTTCCTCATGGGAATTATTTCATTTCCTGTGGACTTTATGCAGCTGCTGCATGTCCTTCTGATTATTTCCCCTAACTTGTGACTGGTCAAAGTGTTTGGGCCAAAATTCAGACCTGATGTAAGTCAGAAGAACTCTGTTGAATGATGCTGTACACACTTAATTTGGGCCAATATTCTAAATTATATGAGACTTGGGATTATTAAGACTATGGCAGTAGGCGAGCTGACCAAATCATAGAAGCAATTAAATGTCTTGTGCCAGAAGGAAGTATTAAGGGGAATTAAAATGTGCTGGGCAACCAAAGCAGCCTCTGTCATTGTGAGCAGCTGATAGGATAGAAACAACCCTAGGGCACTTGAAACACAGAGCCTAAATTTATAAATGCAATCCTCATACTAAAAGAAAAAAAAATACGTAGCCTGTTATGTACTTTGCTATGCAGTACCTCCCACACCTCCCATGATTATGAAGAAGCCAGTTGGGAGAGAGGTGCAGGCATCCAAGTGAGAATTTACTCATGAGTGCTCAAGCTGAAATTATTTCATAAATGACACTTATTTTTGACACACAGTTTCTCTTGATTATTTTAAACCACAGGATGGCTACAGGACACAAGGATTGCCTTGTAGCGGAAGCACAAGCCAAAGAATGAGGAGATTTTCGTTGCATTTCCAGAGCTGACAGGGATTTCCTATGCATCTTGGCCCAAGTCACAGGAATCTTTCTGTAGTTCAGTTTCCTCTACTGTAAAATAGGGCTAATGATACATATCCACCTTGCAGGGATGCTGTGAGGCTTATTTCTTTAATGCTGGTACAGTGCTTTGAAAGCCTCTGTGGGAAGGCACCACAGAAGTGCAAAGTATTGCTTTTTTAATTTTATGTGTATATATTTGGATACTTTCTAAAGATCCAAAAGCTTATCTCCATTATAGATTAATGGGCTGCAACATTTTTGCTTGCAACTTGAAGCTGCATTTGAATTAGGATGAAACACTGGGAACACACAAAATCTTGTTGACTCTGTTCTAAACTACTCTGGTTTTTGTTTATCTCATTGGCTAAAACCCTGTGCAACATGATAAATTTCGCCTCAGGAGAACAGAGCTCATGATAACAGAAGCTCTTGCAAAAACCTAACTAGAATGCATCATCTGCCTGCCCATCTCCTTCTGCCCCTTCAAGGTTTTTGCACCACAGGAAACTCTAGGGGATGTTGTCCCACACTCATGATCCTACAGACATTACAGTTATGGCTGGGTGCTGCATGCAACCATGTATTATGTAGTCCAAAGTATCTTAATTTAGAAAATAAACAAATATCCTGATATTTTATTCACACACCACTGGATGCTGCAGCACTTTCTCACATGAGAAGTTTCACTTCAGATGAACTGTCCACAAGAGTAGACAAACTGTAGAAAAAGGACTGTGCATAGAGCAGTTTCAATTCACACATGTCCATTACTCCACTCAACTATGTCATTTGATATTGAAACAGAAATGCTGCAGATCCCTAATACACTGTTTGTAGGCATTTCTTGCTTGGCCCCTGTAGCGCATCTCTATGGGAGCTAGATATTTAGAGCCACTAAATCTTGACAGAGTTAGATGAAGACCACTTAAATTCAGGATAGTTAGAGTTGGGAAACTTCTGAGTGGTGAGGCTGGACAAGGGTGTCTTCCATCCATACCAAGACTATGTGACAATTAGGACCAAACTAGATGCTGAGTGGGCATATCCCAGGTCACGAGTTTGGTTCTTGGAGCATAAATTTTCATTTACTAAGGCACTGCACATTTTTTTTTGCCTCTTTAGTCTCAGTGAATCTCTCCCTTCCCTCACTACAAACTCCTTGTGTCCAGCCCTTCTATCCACCTGCACCTCCCCTTACCCCTTCTTTCATGATAGATATGTCAACCTTTTCCCTGCTGCCATGCATAAATCATCAATTCTGCCCCCAACTTCCAAAGCATCTGTGTGTGTCCCCCCACATCTCTCCCTGCATTTTACCCTCCTCCTACTGTCTGCCACTGATGCCCAGAATGTTCCCTGAAATTTTGGAAATTGATCAGAGACAGTGTTCCAAAGTTATTGTGTTACTTCCGAACAGAGAAATGCCACCAAGCTGAGTGTACAGCCTCGAATTCTAAGCCAGTGATCCCAGATTTATCAGCCAACAGTCTAATCACACTGCTCTATATGCAGACAATGACTCTGAGTATCATGCAGTTTGATAATTTGAACTTGAAGAGAACTGAGTGCAGTTAAGCTTTCTGTAGCAATATTAATGAACAATGACCTTGCTCCGAAAATACACTGGGTGTTCAGCTCTTTGTTACTTCTTTATTATCTTTGCTGCTTTGCATACTGTCTTTAGCAGCCTTTGGAAACTTCTGTTCTGCCAGTACAGTTGACGGGCCAGATATAAAGAACAAAACAAAAGATAGAGCTGTGCTCAGAATAAATCCTATCATTTTTCTGTCACACACATACACCCTTAACAACACTGGAATTTTTCTCTAGTAGACTTCCCTAGCCACAGAAAATTACCCATATTTGTGAGCACTGCTTGCTTTATATACCCAGAAAAACTTTTTGAGGCACAAGTAAGCATGCAAATACTGCACAAATCAATTCATTTTAAATAACACTATTCAAATGTGTAGCTATTTAAAAAAAGGTGAAAGTGTCAATAGACACGTAACTTCTGTATCTTGGTTTCCCCAAAGGTAATATCTCCCTACTGTTCTAAGGTTTTGTGAGGGAAATTCATTACTCTTTGTGAGGGCATAAGCTTTCATTGGCTCCAATCCACTTCGTCAGATGCATCTGGCAATGTGGTTTGGAGCCTATGAAAGCTTATGCCCGAAGAAATTTGTTAGTCTTTAAGGTGCCACAGGACTCCCACTGTTTTTGCTGTACACAGACTAACATAGCTACTAATCTGGAAATTACTCTTTGTGAGACGCTCAGCTAATATGGAGATGACAGCCATAAAATAAGCCTATAAATAAATCTTTGGGTAGATGCTTATTTTTATGCACAGTAAAGTTACACATGGGAGTAGGGCCCTCCAAATCTACAGATATCCTCATTATATTCATGGATGTGATGTGGATACCTGCAGACGTTTTCTTGTGGGTTCAGATCAGATGAGCATCTGGTGTGGATCTACATATCTGTGTCTTCACAGGGCTCTACATATAGAAATTTTAAAAGATTAAAAACAAATACTTGAAACTCCTAAAACTCAAGTGTTTTAGTTCAGTAAGCCAGGAAGTATGCAGTCAAACACAGGGCCATATCTTCAGAGCATGTTTCACTTGCAAAATCTCATGCCTCTGTGCACTACAACAGCATTATTTGTACACAGAAAGGAATGCTGTGCTCATAAGCACTCCTTTACATGTCTGGCTAATTCAGGCACAATGGCTGGCCATATTTTTTGCCAGTGCAGACTTCATCTAACATGGTGCCACAGATAACGGGATCTCAGGTACACTGCTGCCTCTTTGGAGCCCTCAGTGATACTGTGTATCTGTTTCTGATTGTCTCTCTAGTTACATCTATACTGCAGTGGGAAGAATACTTCCTGCTTTGGGTAGATATGATATAGAATCATGGAAGGGACCATGGGAGGTCATCGAGTCCAGTCCATCATAAGTCAGGTTGCAAAGGGGTAGCCATGTTAGTCTAGTAAAGCAAAAAAAGCAAGGAGTCTTGTGGCACTTAAAGACTAACAGATTTATTTATTGCATGAACTTCTGTGGGAGAAAATTCCACTTTGTTGCATGCTTTGAAGAGGGGGAACTTAAAAAATGGGATGAAAATAAATGCAGGGGAGTGTAAGACATGAGATCAGGTCATATTGCAACAGCAAATCAGAGCATTTGTAAAGATTCAAACTCTGGGAAACAGCACATAGATGCAAGGTGAAGTCAAATTACCCATTATAATAGGAAAAGAAGCCATAGTCACAATTCAGTCCTGCTTTCACACAATCTAATTTGCATATTAGTTCAATTTTGGCTGTTTCTCTTTGAAGTCTTGAAGCCCCATTGATTGTCCTCAAGAAAATGAATGGAACATCAAGACTTCAAAGAGAAACAGCCAAAACTGAACTGATATGCAGCTACTCATCCCATTCTGTAAGTTCCCCCTTTTCAAAGTGTCCGATGAAGTGGGATTTTTCCCCCACAAAAGCTCATGTGATAAATAAATCTGTTAGTCTTTAAGTGCCACAAGACTCCTTGCTTCCCCCCGACCACAAGTCAGGTGTTCCAGACCTCTAATCATTCATGCTGCTCTTCTCTGGACTTTCTCCATTTGTCCACCTTTCCTGAAATGAGGCATCCAGAAATGGACACAATACTCCAGCTGAGGTCTAATCAGAGCCGAGTAAAGTGGAAGAATTAATATGCATTAGCTCAAGCAACAGCTGCTTGGGTGGGAGTAGCACAGGCATCAACTCAGGAGCCTGAGGACAAACCTGCTCAGATCCCCCGGCCCAGTGCATATGTGGATGGCTAGCCCCAGCTACACTTCCATTAGCACACTCACTTGAGCAGAGCTAGCCCATGTCTTTCTATCTGAGCTGGGAAACACATTCCCAGCTGCTGTGTAGATGTACCATCTATGCAAGACACTAGTTGGAGAAGCTGGAGAGCCAGATCTTGGGACCTAAGGGTGACTTAGCCCAATAAACCACTTTGATCATTCTTTGGCTTTCCTACTTGGCCTTGTGTTCTTGTCTTGCTCAGCAGAACAGGATGGATACCCCCTGATTGAACATCCTGGGGCCTTATTGGTCTATGTTTTGGTGTTCCCTCCTGCTAGCAAATGAGTAGAGAGGGACCAGAGTGGGACAGGCAGTGGGAAAAGATATGTTTGCACCCTCACTTGGTTAGAGGATTTGGCTGGACACAAGATGGAAAGTAAGCTACACTCTTTCTGGGGCTTCATTAACTTATTGTCTTTCCTGAGCAAGAGAGAAACCATGGAAGAATGGTGATGAGCAGTCCCAATTGTTTTCCTAGACAGCTGTGGGATCAGGATCTCTTACTCAAACAGAGTCAAAAGGCTCCTTCTAGCCCTTTGGGAGGTGTATAGTTTGTAGTTCATATTTATGTAAGGAAAGTAGCAATGTGCTCCAACAAACTTTGTCATGTGGCTTTTCAGAGAGGGAAGAACAAAAGGAAGAACAAAAAGCACGCGTTGTCAGAGATGCTGTCATTGGGAACATATTTATTTCTCTTATGCTGTTTCTGAAAGAAAAGATAAAACAAAAGCTGGTAAGATATTTTGTGTGTTTGAATTGAGTCGAACTCAAATTCTGTTGTTCCTCAACTAGAACACATCACTGACTAAAGCAACATAAAGCTCAAAATGCCATCTTTGAAAATAGTTGTACAAATACTAGTTATGAGAGGAGTTAACTTTGTAGTAACTTGTCAAATTCAGAAACTCTCTCTCCCATAGTAGAATCTCATTCTGCACTCTTGCCACTTACATAGGTTTACACTGTTATTGTAGTGCTTCTTTTTTTATTTCATGCTTCTACTCTCAGTAGGAAAGTACAGATCAGTGAATGTCCACAAATGCTACTATACTAGCAGAACTTGTGCAAGGGCCAGCTGACTCACGTGATACAGAGTCTTCCAACAAATAAGCCTGTGCTTATGCAGTGTATATGTGCCTCTCAGTTATCTGTACAAATTCAACACTGTAGTGAGTAAAGAGTCAACATTAATAGGACTGTTCAAAAATTGCCAAATTTTCACTGAAACTGATTTTTAAACCAAATGTTTTGAAAACTGAAGTTCAGAAAATTCCAAACATCAAAAAAACCCAGCTGTTTTGAATGACTTTCATAAAAAGCTTTCAATGTTTTTTATACACAGAAAAATCAGATGTTTAATTTAAAATGTCAAATTCAGATTTTGGAAAGGGTCTAACGGCACTAACCAGCACTGTCCAATGGCTGCTTGGTAACCTATGTTCAATGTGTTGGCGAGTTTTCTCCATTTCTTCTCTGGTTTAGGCTGTGAATCTTTTAGAAAAGAAAACTGGCTCTTAGTCAGCATCAAGCATGAGGCCGCCTAACTCCCTGACCCTGGATCAGCCCTGGGGTGGCCAGGGGCGAAGCAGCCTGAACTCTCCAGAGAGGGTTGCTCCAGGGTCCCACCCCCCACAGGCCACAGCTCCGTGCTGGTTGGTCTCCACCCCTAGGAGGTGTGGATGGTGGGGAGCACTGCTCTGTCCTGCAGCGGAGCAGAGGGAGGGTGGGTGGGTGGGTGGCACAGAGTCTGGCCCCAGCGGTTCACAGCCCACCCTCACCCATGAGCACTAGCGTCTGTGGCGCTTCCATTCAGCTGCCCCGTGCTCATGCCATAGGAGAGTGGGGAGAAAAGGCTCTTCTCCTCTTTTGGGTTGCTGACCCCTGACTTATAACAACAGTAATTGTGATCTGCTCCTGGCTTGGAGAAAACTGAGTTCCACAGCTTCAATTCTCATTTGGATAGCAAAAAGTAAGTCAAGCAGGATTCTCAGTGAGTTTGTTTGTACTCTCTGAGTACATGTGAAGGGCCTGATTACAATTTTAAAATAAATTCTGTCTGAATTTTTCCATCTGGGCTCATAATGCTTTTGGTGCTATCTAACTCAAATCCTGGCCTCACAGACATCAATGACAAAATTTCAATAGGGCCCAGATTTCCTCTCATATCTGTTTTTTATCCCAGTCTTAACACAGCCGCACATCTCTTTTAAACAACCAGCTTTCATGTATGAAAATACTTTGCTCCAAAATCCCTTTTTCCATATTCCCCCTCCACATATTTCATAATATTGGGTGAAAAATTATGTATTTTGAAAGAGTGCAAAATTTGGTACTTTCTAATGTTCCTATGACACTGGCATTCAGATTGTAATGTTGCAATATATTTGCCTAATGTGAATTTACCAAAGAGAGTTTCACAGTGAAAATAGCTGTTTTCATGTACCACAGAAAATTGACTGGCTGTCTGGTATGACAAAAAGAATATTTTTAATGCTAAAACAAAATGTGGTGAAAATAGATCAGTTCTGAAATAATGTATGAATACTGCATTGTGACCCAGTTAGTGAGATATTTACTGTATGAGGAGATTAACTGCCTCAACAGGGCAGTTAGAAAACAGGAAGCCAAAAGCAAACAAGGAGTCAAAGAGGAAATTTCTCCCCTGAAATCTCACACAATAAATAAATGTGTTAGTCTTTAAAAGCACCACAGGACTCCTTGTTTGTTTTGCAGAACTAGACTAACAAGGCTACCCCTTTAGAAGTCCTTCTGGCACTTTTAAAGACTAACAAAGGCAAAGGAATGACTCAAAATACAACACCCTTCAGTAAACACCCGAGTCATTACAATACTGGTTTAGGAAGCAGAAGCCCAGGAAATAGAGAAGACAAAAGACCACCCAGCCCCATAGAGTCGAAAATCAGGAGTTAGTTCCCAATAAATTAATGAGGTTGGTTGGCTTAAAAATCACAAAATATTTATAAACCTCTTAAATGCAGGGGGGGTTTGTTTGTTTGTTTTGTTTCACTACCTAGAAGAGATATAGAAAAATCAGCTTACCTGCAGGTGCAGTGTGAGCTACATAATTAACTCTTGAAGTGCCTTGTTGCAGAATAATTTGGAGCCGAATTAATTTCATACAGAAACAATGAAGTCTTAGGAGTTGTAACTAGCTCTAGCAGTAAATTTGGTCCTTCATACTTACACTCTGTCCGTTCAAGTAGAGCACAGGCAATTTCCGTATCAGCAGGGCATCTTTTCTCAGAAAGAGTATCAAACAGCTATTGGAAACAAATTATTGCTTGTGACTGTGATAGATACCATGGTGCTGCTTACAAGGACTTTTCCTATTAAGTTTTAGCAAGTGACACAGTAAATAACTTTTCATATGTGGAGACTTTGCAAAGAGCAAATAACGAATAATACAAAAAATTTTGGAAGATGTTTCAAGACAGATTATATCACATCAAACTTAAACTAATAGAATGAGGAAAAAGGTAGCTGAACTACACAGAATTATTTGCTAGGGTATCCTCGGCCCTGATATATGCACACTTATTTTTATATTTTTCTAGAAATAATTAGGTATACTTAGATATGCAATGAAAAATATAAGATTACATCTAAAGCAGCCGAGAAGCAACTAAGGTTAAATAATAATCCCAGAGAGACTCCTGTGAAATTTTTGGTATCTGACAGTCAAGAGGGGATTTTCCTTTCAGTTTCCTATTTTTAGGAGTCTTTTTTTTTCCTCCAGTGAGATTTAACTTTTCATGGATGCAAACAAAGAATTTTTTTAAGTTGCCCTAAATGTTTTCTGTATAAGATGAAATGTGTGTGTGCCAAATTTATGGAGGGATTTTAGAATATTGACACCCAGAGGGATCAAAAATAATAATAAAGAGATTCATGAAGTTTTTAGTGGTCTTAGGGGAATCATGCAATCTGAAGAAGCCTTACAATCTGTTTGTTTACATATTGTGGAATGAACAATACCAGAGGAATATGAATCAGTGCAGTAGTGCTGCTGCTGTACTTGGGTCCATTATTAGTATACAGTTCAGTATATTTTTGTAAGAGTAAGGAGGAAAAATGGATGAAAAATAGTTAACTAGCAGACTCTGATGGCCTGCAACACTCTTTTACAATATGTGTATGTATAGTTCCTAGCACAATGGGGAATTGATCTCAGTTGAGGCCTGTAGGCACTACAGTAATAATCACTACATGAAATTATATTGATAAAGAGCTAGTAGGCATAACTCAAATTTAGTGGGATGATTACTACGAATAGAATATCACTGTAGAAGGTTCAACACTTCTATTTTTATGTAAGCCCATACTTTACATGGAAGATAGAATGGAAAGAAAAGTCAAAAGGATGGTGCTGTATGTGTGATTTTACTATCTCAATAAGCTCTGATTCAAGAGTGAAGATTGTAGTAGTAAAAATCTTAGGGATATAAAGGATGAAAGATAGAAGAGAAATGACCATGGACATCTGCTCCAAACCAAGACTGGGGAAGAGAAAGAATGAAATATATCTAACTTACAGAGGATACTATAGTCATGGGACATAGTAACTATATGATCAGAAATTCACAACCAGAGATTATTAAATTAAACAGAAGACAACGTTAAGATGTAGCAAGCAGATTAGAAGCAAAGATAGGCCATTCTGAATCAATGATCCTGCTAAATGACAGAGAGAAACTTGGAAGCTAGGCATCAGTGACTAGAACATACCTGAATTTCACAGAGTAAAAAAATAAGTTCCTGGAATTCAGCGTGCAAAGATTTTAGATTTCAGAAAACTACTGCTTGGAGAATTCAAACCATGAGTTCAGGCCCATGAGTGAAACATCTAAGGAAGTCAAAAGAACCTCGTATGCGCAAGGGGAAGAGGTATTAAAAACCTATCAGCATCACCATAATAAAGTCCATGAATTCCCTGATTTATAATTAAGGCCCAGTAGACTTATAGTGAAAAAAGAGGAGTGCAAGGAAGAAGCGAAAAAAGGGAACAATCAAATTAAAAATAAAAATGAAAAATATACTATAGTGGAGATGGAAAACACAAACATGAATACAAAGTCAGAAAGTCAGATAGTTAGGTGGAGCAGAGAGATAAAAGTAACAAAAAGCAGAATAAGTAAATGCAAGTTGAGAAGTTAAATGAAATAAGAAGAGCTTTTACAAATATATTCATGAGGAAGATGCACTATGGAGAAAGGAGGGCCATTAATAAATAAGGATGGCTAGGTAATAAAATGATGGCTCAAAAAAAGCCGAGATACAAAATTTCTTTTATACATTTCATTTAGCAAAAAAGATAAGCAATTAGAACTGGGATAAAGCTCTCTGCACTAAAACTCAGACACAGCTACAGCCTTTTCAAGGTGGCCATCAGTGCAAGCACTGTACAAGAGTGTCAAGAAGAAGCACTACAGTCTTTAAATCATGATTTGAGGACTTTAATAGCTCAGTTATGGGTTTGAGGTTCATTGTAGGAGTGGGGCGGTGAGGTTTGATGGCCTGCAGTGTGTGGGAGGTCAGACTAGATGATCATATTGGTCCCTTCTGACCTTAATGTCTATGAGTCTATGAGGTGCATCTACACTGGGGACTCTGTTAAGTCGACTTAGAGTGTCCACATTCCAAACTCCTGTAGACTGCCCATGTCCATAGTGGCAGCTGCTAGGTTGACTTAATGCTGAAGTCAACCTTATTAAGTTGACTTAGGCCAGTGTAGACAGGGCATAGCCCTTAAGGCAGCTCAATAAAGCTTAAGTGTTAAGTTGACCTTAAGAAGTGATATTATTAAATCAACTTAAGGAAGTGCTTAAGTCAACTTAATAAATTCCCTATGTGGATGGAGCTTTCCTTAAGTAAACTTAAGGAAAGTTAAGTCAACCTAAGGCTCCAGTGTAGATATACCCTTTGTTAGCTCCAAACAGGACAGGCTGGGAGGAGAGTGGAATTTTTCCTGTCTGGAACACAACAGAGTCATGATGAACACTTGGAATACTGCTCAGCTCTTGTGGATGAACATAACTCCATTGATGTCAGTGGAGCTGAGGGTCAGTTTCTGTACCCTTGTATGCTTAAAAGATGTTGAAGAAAATCATGTCTGTTTCTAATATTACATTAAGGAAATATTTCCATGGTACCTCATCCTTCTAAATAGTGTTTCCTAAAAATTGGACATCAGTCAAAATTGAAGAAAATACATTCTTTCTAATACTTAAAAATTCATTTCTCTTTTCCTCTTTTTTCCAACTTTTTAGGTGCATATCATATACAGGGCTGACATTGGACTGCACACAGAAAGAACTAGTATAGTCTAGTGAATAGTAATTTGATGGATCGTGCTTGCAAGATGAACATTAGAGAGCCCTATTAAGGAAATTACATAAAAAGCCTCCTCTAAACAGGGCATAAGATTTCTATGAAAATAATTCACTAAGCAAAAGGATTCCAAAATCGAATCTAATAAAGTTGGATAGAAAAATCTATTATATCAGTCTGGAATTCAAAGTATCATAAGATGGGGAAATGTAGAAGCAACATTAAACAAGACAAGCAAAATGTAATTCAGAGCACTTATTACCAAAACAGAGAATAAGGAATGGAAGAATAAAAGTGGGAAAGCAGTCTAATGCTTCCACAATTAATAGATCTACTTAAAAAAATCAATTCTATGCAAAGTTAGAAAGATGTCAGAAAGGAGCAATTATTCATGGCTAATTACTTTTTAGAGGATGATGACAACGGTTTAGTTTTCTCTGGTATTGATGAAGAAAAACCTCTAGGGAAATCATTTGCAAAGGTTACCAAGGATATGAATTATTCTTTGGTATGTATGAAGTACAAGAATGCGAAAGAATGAGTAAAATACTACTATAGTAAAGGTCATCAAGACAACTCAGCTAATAGCATAAATTACCGTTTTTAGAAATTCAAACATGTCATCAATATGTCTAACAATGAATTGTCTCCTGGAAAGTATGATTTGTTATAAACTGTTCAGAATCTCAGCAGAAGGAAGACTTAAAAATAATTTGCTTCAAGAAAAAAACAAAAGGCAAAATTACAGAAATCAGATATAGCCACCCCAGGTATGAATTAAAGGGAAAAAAGCCCTTTAAATAGTGCAGTGTTAAGGTCAGTTCTCTTCGTAATTTGTGAGGATTCATGTATGTAAACCCTCTTGACTCTTTTTCCTCTTCATTCCTTTTCAACATGACTTTCATTGCTTTATGCATTGTAGCCTCTCTGTTATTAGTATTTATGGCTTCATCACTCTAAGCTCCCATTTGCAATATTTTAGTCCCAAATTTCCCTACATCCACCTCTCAATGGCTTCCACACAAATTAAACTTCCTCACTGCTTTGAAAATTAGCCTATCACATAGTGCTCTCAAGTATCTTGAGCCCAAAAAATGCTAGAAAATGGAAAAAAGTATAGGAAGGAGAGTTAAATGCAGTGAAGTGTAATCACAGAATCAGGTCAGATTACTTCAGCAAATCAAACAGATTGTACTGATTCAAACTGAAAAACAAAGACTTTTTTCATATTTCCATTTCACTCCATTTTAGCTTCACCCCAAATTACATGTAAATGTCTAATCTGATGACGTGGACTTTTTCCCCCATGAAAGCTCATGATATAAATAGATTTGTTAGTCTATAAAAGTGCCACCAGACTCCTTTTTTGGTTTGTTGAACTAGACTAACACAGCTACCCCTTTGGAACCTATGTATGACACTTACAACTTGAATAAGTAGTAAGGGGGTTAGGTATGTACTATCAACTCCTTTATAGCAACTGGATTTATTAAGATGCTAAACATCAACAGCTATCTAATGAATTTCTCTGCAGTCTGAATCAATTAATGCAGATGTTACCAGATTCCCCACTATTTTATTATTAAAGAAGGGATAACTTTTTAAATAATATAAGAATGGATTTAAGGCAAAAATACCAAGCTTATTATCAGCTACTGAAATGTCTGATAGAAGTGAGACAGTGGGTAAAAATGCTTTGATTAGTCATTTGAGCAAAACATGTGGTACTGTTCTAAATGAAGGAATTAAAATTCAAATTATAAGGTACTAAAATAAACAAAAGGCCCAGCCTCCTATCTTCTTGGTACATTTTGATGTTCAGTGCTATTTATCTTCCAATAAGCAATTCATCTATGGACATGACTTGAATATCCCATCTAGTCTTTTCTGAGCTGCTTTGCTACCAGGGGAGCAAAGCTGCTGTACCAAAGGAAATGAAAAAGAGAAGTCAGGAGGAGGAGACAGGCTGGGAGAAAAGTCAGCGCCAAGGGTCTAAAGTACAGCACAGCTCCTCTTAAAAGTACACCTATACTGTACTCACAGGACATGACTAGCTTAAGCCAGCATATCAGAGCTAGCTTAGATCTGCAGCAGTGCACCTGTATCTCCCCCTTCCTCCAGCACAGACTCTAAAAGCTCACCAGAAACCCTATAATCGCTCATAGGATGCCAATTCTGAAGGCTACATAGCTATTACTAATGTTATTACTTGACTGTTTCCATAGCTGAGCTAGCTAGAGCAGGTATATCGGCTTGATCTGCAGAAATCAATAGGGTTAAATCACCATGAAGTTAGTGTAGAAGAGGAGAGAATCAGAAATTTTGTATTAGAAATCAAACTGCTTATCTGAGAGAAGCTAATATATTTCTTGTATTCTTGGTCTATTGATAGCTTTTCTGATGCTACACCTAGTGCAAAGAGCAATGAAAATTTAACTTAAATGGTTTCTATAATAAGCTACTGGAATGCAAATTCAGAGATGGAAAATATACCCTCCAAAGGATAAAGGTATAACTTGGCTTCCTAGTAATGGAGACCAAGTCCCCTATCTCTCTTGTGGTCATTTATGTCTGTGACAGAAACCTGGGTGAGACCGGCCTGAGTCAGCCCTCTCCTCTGGGAACTTGCATTAAGGCAAAATGGGACCTAGCTGAGGGAACCTACAGTGAGGGGGGGCTGATGGGAAGCAGCCGTAGAGTTCATTAGCTGAGCAGTAGTATATGAGCAACTGAAAAGAACCTAGGGGAAAGGGAGGTTGATCTAGACAGAGAAAGAGATGTAACAGAGGGAGGGTGAGCTTTTTCTGGGTCACTCACTGACAATACAACTGTAGGGACTGGAAAGTTGTATGTAGTGTGAATGGATGGTGGTAGGCAGATTGCTGAAATAAAGAACATCAGTGAGCATTGACTGGAAGTCACCGAGCGATGTTTTAGAAGAAGTTTGGTGTAGCAGGTAGGGGCCCTTTGTAAAATTTGCTACTATGTCTGTGCAATGTGAATGTAAAATATTACCAAATTAGAATAGCGTAAGGCAGTGAAGAGTCAGACCCCTGGACTGGCAGTCTGCCAGTGCTGAAGATTGCTAAAATATAAATGGTAGTGAGCCAAACATTACAAAATACTAGCACAAAGATCAATAATAATGTGAAGCAGAAAGCAGAGTAGCCATCAGTTTTTAAGCAATTACACAGTTAAAACAATCACATTTGTATCACTTCTTTTTTCAGTTTCTCTTGTTCTTGGTGACAGCTATTGGCCTGTTGTTCTCTTGGGACACCATGTAGTTTCAAATGATTGATATGCAGCCACTTGCATAATTCATTTCCTGTGGCTGTGTCTGGGTGGGTGTATCTACAGGGGCATTTAAGTGAAAGCCAGAGATGAAAATGCGATGCTCATGAAAAGCAGAAAAAAATGATTGTAACATATCTAGATCATCTATTAAAATTGTATCAAAAAGTTATAAATTCTTAAACATAATATTTAACAGTAAACTGTCATAGAAGCAATAGATTCATTGTAAAAAGGCTCAAAGTGCATACATCTCATTGAGTGTTTATCATTAACTTCATGGGATGCTGATAGGAAATGTCTGACCATAATTTATATTTCTGATGCTTCTCAAATCTATTACTCACCTTTCTCTAGTTTTATAACTCCTCTGGACAGAATGGAAATTGAACAGTCAGAGTAGCTCCTAGAGGGTTTTTTTCTCTATTATCTCAGTCTTCCAGATTGAGCTAGCCCTTACCTGTAATCAGACTTCTGCTGCCAAAGTGTTCCTCAGAAAATGAAGTTTAATTTTTCTAAAAAAACAAATAAAGTGGTATCTCACTTAATCAAAAGTAATTTTAATCCAATATTGAAACAAAAATTGTGGATCAAATCCCAAAGTCCTTGATTGTTACCTAGAAAAAACTCTTATGAAAATCACTGGGTGTCTTAAAAGAGTAAGGACTTGAAAGTAAAGCCCCAGGAAAATAATGCAAAAATATATTTAAAAACCAATTAATGAAAGATTTTTAACTGCTCGAATAAAATAGCAAAGGGCACAATGAGAATTTTAAGACTAAATAAAATAAAATAAAGATAAGAAAATGGTTAAGGTGAGAAAAGACACTACATCAGAAGATTCAAGAAATTTGACAAGTGATAGTTTGGGCACCCATGAAGTGTGGGCCCAAAAGGGATGCCATACAAGGTGACACATACCAGTTTGAAAGGAATTAGAAAAAGAGGAAGACAAAACCGGGTGAAAAAAATTGGAAGAAAAAGGGTGAAAAATTATATAGAACAAAAAAGCTTATTGATTAATCAAGCTGTGATGATTGTATTTGACCAATAACGGTGGCTAGATTTCATTTAATCCCACCATCACTGTTGAACTGATTGATGGGAATCAAAGAACAAGATATTCAAAATAGTAAATGAACCAAAGAGTTTTAGGGCTAAATTCTGCCATTGTCACAACCTCAAATAATTTCTTCTTGGAATCAGCTCCATGTAAACAAACCCTTCTGCCCACAGAGGGTTGATTCCAAGATGCTAGTTCAAATCTGCATATAGATCTGGCAAGCAGAATAAAACTCTATAGCTTGAAATGAATATAATTGAAAACAGAATATGAACTATTTATTAATGGCATCTTTTGCAGCTATTGGATCAGTTTGATCTTTGGTGTAATGGCGATGACTTCAGTGAAGTCACCAGAGAACATAATTTGTCTCACTGTATTAAAACCACAATCTAATATTTGCAGATGACTTTTACTCATTATTAAATATATGGAAAATGTAAGATATTCGAGACAGTAAGAACATTCCTACATTTATTTTGCTCTAAATTTGATCAATTTCTCAGTGCTGACTTTATTTTCTCTTTTTTGAGTATATCTGTTGCATTTCTTCCTCTGAAGCGAGAACACAGACTAGCAGTTATATGGTCATAGTAGGCCTGAAAAGGCCAAGCCACCTTGTAAAGAACATGACTGAAATCTAACCTTTAAAGACATGTTGTAGGAAAATACAATGACAATAGTACAAGTAGGCTAGGGCTTTAATATGCATGTGTATTGTTAGAAGTTTTTTTGATGATGTTTGCACCTATCTTGTTAGAGGTTAGCCAGGTGACTGAACTGCTTCCCTGTTACTATTGTTCTACCTGAAGAAGTCAAAAGGGAACATTAACATCTAGATCAGGGGTCTCAAACTCAAATCACCATGAGGGCCACATGAGGACTAGTAGAAGGCCACATGGGGACTAGTACGTTAGCCCAAGAGCCACACCACTGAAACCTTTCCATACAACAATATTGCAGATATCAGTAACAGTAGTGTCATTGCAGGCTGCAGAAAATAGCTTTAAGGGCAGCGTGTTTGAGACCCCTGATCTAGATGGACCTTTGATGTACCCATGTAAACTGTCTATTAATGGTACTAATGCAGCTAATTACCTGTGGTACCCATGAGGGGAAGGTTTTATTTCAAAGGACAATATACATTATTATTTTCCATTTAAGAAAATATCTGTGAACTGTCATCAAAGCCCACTTGGAGAAATGACCTGCAAATGTCTGCCCAGTTACAGCTATAGAAGGAAGTTGGGAACATAATACTTTTATCTCATATCTGTCCAAGCTTCCCAGGAAAAGTTTGGGCCCCAGGATTGAGATCCCAGCCAGCACTGGCCTGGAATCACCCTGCTAATTCTCATGGGAGAATTAGAGCAACTCTACACTTGAACTATTTGGTCTATATTCCTTTGAACTAGATTTATAACAAGTGAGACTGTGAAACAGGGACTTAAACTCATCCGGGTATTAGATGTATGACTAAGATCTGCAAACTTTGAATTCTGATAGCAACTTGATGTATTAGACTTTCAAATCATTATATGTATGTGATTGCTTTAGCCCTTTAACAGTACTCTCACAGTTTATTTGTTTTCTTGTATAATAAACCTTTAGTTTCAGGTACTAAATGATTGGCTGGCAGTGTGATAATTTGGGTAAGATCCAAACCTATACCGTACTATGTAATGTGCCTGATCCTTTGGGGTCAGGAGAAACCTTCCTGGGTAAAGAGGTTGGCGTTTTAAGCAATTTCTCTCTTTACCAGACCCAGTGACTATCTGGGAAGCAGTAGCTGAAATGCAGTGAAGGGGGCTGAGTATATCTTATGGTGGCTTCTTGATATCCAGTGTGGGGGATCAGAAGCATTGTTTGTGACTGGCTAGGGAGTTTATCTTCAGGTAACTGACCAGTGCTAGGAGAATTTGCTGTTCTCCTTTTTGCAGCTTGCCCTGATCTTCGCATATTCAGGTGGTTATCTGAGGAGGCCCAGGTAACATATATTATGAGATGAGGGGTTGTTCTCTGGTGGATTCTGAGTACAGATGTGGCAGAACCTAGCAGGAAGACACATTTCTGATTTCTGAGTGAAATGTAATTACAAGTAAAGTAAATATGTACATACGCATCTGTTGAGAAAAAAGAGAGAATCAGCAAAGAGCCCAAATAAGATAGGAGAAACTTTGATAATGAGACTTCATCTCCATTTCTTGATGTCAGGACTTGGAGGATATGGGAGGAGTTATGCAACCAATCTTTATCTGTATATGAAGCTAATTTTGGTAACAAGTGTATTGCAGAAGACACCTAGTTTGATTTGCTTCCTTATTTTAATAATTTGTTCAAAAAAAAATTAGAGGAAGATGACTTAGATGGGCTTGAACTGAAACATAACATTGAACTGGGGAGACACTCCAGTCCACCCAATATTGAATTTTGTGCCTGCAACCCATCTCTGGTGAAAAATATCCTTGAGGAGAAGATTATTTTTGCCCTGTTGATATCTGATATAATCAAAGCTACAAAAAGATCTGATACACTTGTAAAACCTTGTTATTAAGTCTGTAAGGTCAGGCATCTTCTTTGTGCAAATCCATTACTATCATAAAAATAGATTTTCTGATGGAGACAGCACGTTACCTAGAAAATCTTGCATCTTTCTATAACTGAAGTGCTAAGAGAGACTGTCATTTGTATTGATAGCTTTCTGTGATTAGGGGAAGAGATAGAGAAGTGAATAAAGTGATAAGGCACATTATGCAGCTGGAAGTCCCTAAGTAATGAAGATCAAAATGTTAAATTACAGTATAACTATCTAAATCAAAGTTATTTTCTTTATAATATAAGAAAGGTTTAAGAGAATGTCAGATGTGATAATTACTAGGCAGGAAAATTATTATTCAAAAATTGTGTGACGGTGGATTAAACCACACATTTTAGGTAAGTCATCCATAATGGGCTGTGTCTAGGGTGCTACCATTAAGATCAGAAATCTGAAAGCTACATTATATCTGGAGGTGAGCTGTCACAGGTATTTCATTATTTTCAATAACTTGTGGGCACTTCAAAAATAATCCTCCTAGTTGCATTTCTAACAAGCTCAATTATAGCAGCATTGTTATTGTCTACATAACATCCAACTGACAAGTGTGCCATGCTAAGTAAGGCTTCTGTCCCTGAAGATTATGATCTAAATGCTGTGGTCAAAGTTTTTTAATTTATTCCAACAGCTAGAAAGAATGAAAGAAAGACTGACTCTACAGCCCAGTGATTCAAAACAGACACTTGAAATGGGGACTCCCAGTCCCAGCTGAATGCCCTAACCATTGGAGTTATTGGGCTATGCTTGGAGATTCTCAATCTGATTTTTTGCAAAAAAAAATATACAAGTCTTTCTGATTTTAATAACCTTTATTTTTTTGTGGCTTGGAACTCTTGTTTTTCAGCCTGCCTTAGCTGTGTTCCTGGATGTTGGAGAGAAATTCTTTTATTGCAATAGAAGTGATACAGAATGAGACAAGAAGGCTTACGATGCAAGGTACATTCACATTTCTGGGAAATCTTACAGGAGTTTGCCTTGAGCTAAAATGGAACTTTCTGAAGACCTGGAGGCATTTTCAATAAGCCATGTCATATCACATGATAGTTAGAAAAGATTACTTGGATCAATCAGTCTAAGCCAGTATATTTTGAGGGGCTAATCACTTTATTATTCCCGCATCCTATAGCTTAGGTAATATGTTTCCAAATATCTGTCATATAACAATGCAATGCCATTGTGCATTCAGCTCCTAAACAAACTGCAGCTTTCCTACCTAACCTGCAGGGAAACAGCAGACTGGCCAGGCAATCAAAATACAGGTTTTTGAAAAGGTCAAAGGATTCCAGCAAAATACTATGTTTCATGTAGTGTATAAAGCATGAAAATGTTGATATTTATTGTGATAGGGGAGAACTGTAAGAGAAACAGGATCTGACATAACATTTTTTTCATACTTGTGAGGCAGACTGTGTCAAAGCTGGAAACAGGCAGCAGCCTAACATAGTCCGATTATTGTTTTTGTTTTTTAATCTTTACTTTTCTTTGGAAACCTTGAAGCTGAATCATTAGTTAGCAGACATGTTCTGTCATTTGTAAAGAATGGGAAGAACAAATGCCACTTGCCTTTTTAGGAGCTATTCAAACTCAAATGAGTAAAGCTACTCAGCTTATTTGTTTCCATGCACTTCTTTGCTGTGGCAGTAATGTGTCAGATGACTTTAAACCTGTTAGTCAGAACAGCCCTTGAAGCTTTCTTGGTTCTAAGCAAGCATGTAAGCAACACAGATGAAATAAGTGCAGGAGCTGAAGGAACAGATCTGGATTCAGAGGAAACTTAACATGCGCAACTGTGTTTTGAGGAAGAGGTGACTTTATATCTCAAGAGGCATAGTGAGGGATCATTTGTCAGGTCTCACAATATGCTAGAGGAGTTTATTAATTAGATGTGTACCAAACGTTAAGTATCATTTCAAGGTATTCAGCCAAATAAATACCTTTGAATTATATCTGACTAAAGCCAAAATAGTAAACAGCAATAAATAATAGTTACATGTACTATATTTGATTGCTCATTTAATCAGTTTGTTAGTCATAATAAAAAACAAGAGCAACAATTATTAATGAACCTCATTACCTTGCAAAAGAGAACACATTATGTAGATAGTCCTATGCCCAATACCAGTACACTTTATGAAATTAACACTGAAGATCTACTTTTGATTAAACCCAAGTACTAGAACCTCAGTCTACCCCTAATCGGACCTAAAGGTTTCTATTCTCATATTTTATAAACAAAAAATAGTTTAACAAGTAAATCTATTGTGAAAAAATTATTTTGTTGCTTAGAAAATAACTTGCTGCTTTTTCTAAACTAAGCTGAAAGACCTCCCAGGAGAGATAGTGCTAGGAGGCTTTATTGGTGTTTGGTGAAGTTTAGGATGGGAGGATTGCATATACAAAGAAAAGGTTGTATGTTTCTGGTGGTGTGATTCTTTCCAGTGGTTGGGTGACCTTCAGATAATAACCTGAGTTCTACATACATATCCGTATGGAATCCAAACTCTTGACTTATTTGTAGTTCATCTACCCCTTTTGCACGTGGTTGAAAAATGTCTTACTGCTACTCTGTGGCATGTGAATATGCACGTACCATTCTTGTTTTATAATGCATGCAAATAGAATTTAACATTTTTTTTAAGTCTAGCTCACAGATCAGTAAAGTTACAGATGAATTTGTAAAATTTTTCTGGCCGTTTTTTTCCTTCTTTTTTGTCTAATTCTTAGCATGTATGGCAACTGATATTCCATGCACTCGTGTTCTAGTCTAATCTATTCTGCTATTGCAAATAATGTCAGAGGTGGTTCATGTTTTCTCTCACTGCATTATTTATCAAACGAATATGAAATCAAAATATTGAATCACAGACTATGTAGACACTACACTGTGCTGTGCCATCTGAACCTTCTCAATATTCTGCCATAGGACAAAGTGCAATTTCCTACTCTTATCATGACAGTTTTTCCTTGCTCTAGCCTTTATCTTCGTTATCTTTTCTTAATTATTATTATTATTATTATTGTATTGTCTGTATTCAGCCAAGAAAAACTATCCACATAATTCTTTGTCATGTATTTTATAGCCAGCATCAATTGTATACAAGAGGTTTCAGTATATAAGACCTTGCTTCCAACAAAGCTAGCAGTAGGTTGAATCTATAATTTATTTTACCCTTGTCTGAATACTTTTTAATGAAGCCATTGCTCTAAATTCCCTCTATTTTATCTACCTCTTCCTTGACATCTGGCATCTGCTAGTGGCACAATTCCACAGTGCCGTCTCTGAGCAGGTTGTCACCCTTTACTTGGCAGATGGTGCTTAAATATCAAGGCTAAAGGAATTGTAGTAACACCTAAAAGAGGCAGATTACATTTACTGTCCACATACTAAAGCCATGTCTACACTGCAGCAGGATTTTAATTTGATTTTCACCCGCCAAATTATGAAAGTCATAGGAGCATGATTACACCACACTACTTGCTCTAGGCTCTTGTGTTCCCACCATTTCTTTGGCTTTAAAGCAGTGCATTGTGGGTAGCCATTCAATGGTGCAACTAGCCACTGCAGCTCATAAGAAGGTTGTTCTCCTCAGATCCAACATACTCCCTCTCCCTCCCTTCACTCCTCTTCTTGTCTCAGACAATGAAAATGCATTTTAAAACCTTTTTTCTATGCTGCAGACATGGAGTGGCATGGAGTCCACTCAGCTCTGCACTTTTATTTTGAGTGTTACAAACACCTTATGCCCTATCTAGCAGTATTTTCAGCAGCAAACCAGGAGCTGCAACACAGGACACTGCAGTGTTACTGAGACTGTCCTGCTGCAAGCAATAGAGTGAAACAATTCCCACTTGCTCCAGATTGTCAGGCGTCATATTCAATCTAGGGAGACCCAGGTTTTGGGCCAGGGAAACAAGCACAGTCTGATGGGACCACATCATTATGACACTGTGGAATGATGAGCAGTGGCTACAGATCTTCCGTATGCTCAAGGCCACTTTCATTGAACTTTGCCAAGAGCTGTCCCCAGCACTGAAGTGTGTGAATACTTCCTGAGGACCAGCGCTGACAGTGAAGAAGCAAGTGGCTCTTGCTCTGTAGAAGCTAGCAACCCCAGACTATTACCAGTCAGTTGGAAACCACTTTTGAGAAGGAAAATCCATGATGGAAGCTGCTGCCATTCAATTGTGTGAAGGGCTATTAATAGACTTCTGCTGCAAAGGGTAGTGAGTTTGGAAATGTGCAGGACATAGTAGATGGGTTTGCTGCACTGAAGTTCCCAAACTGTTGTGGGCTGGGAGAGGGGGTCGGTGGTCCTAGATAGGATGCCTATTCCTATGTTAGCTCTGGATCACCTTCCCACAGAATACATAAATTAGAAGTACTTCTCAAAGGTCTTGCCAGGCCCTTGTTGATCACAAGGGACATTTCACAGACGCTAATGTGAGAGGGCCTGGAAGGGTACAAGACATGCACATCTTTAGGAACTCAGGTCTTTTCAAAAAGCTGCATTCAAGCACTTTCTTCTCTGACCAAAAAACTAAACACTGCGGATGTTAAAATATCAATAGTGGTCTTGAGGAATCTTGCATACCACCTGGTCAATGAAGCCCTAGACTAGGCACTTGAACAGCAATAAAGAGTATTTCAATAATAGGCTCAGCAAGTGTAGAATGGTGGTGGAAAATATATTTGGGCATTTAAGAGGGAGGTGGAGAATTTTACTCACTAGGCTTAACTTGTATTGGGGAAAAAAGTACCAGTGGTTATCAGTGCTTGTTGAATACTACATAATTTGTATTGGAGACATGGTGAAAAATTCCCTCATGTTTGTGCTCTGGACAGGAGTTAAAGTACAACTTGGCAGGCCCCAGAACCCTTCTAAATGTTCAGGCCCCCTTCATGCATGTCTCGGCCCCCTTCATGCACCCCAGCTACTGTCCCCCTAAATGCCTGACCCCCACCCCAGTTACTGCCCCTGAAACACCTACCACCATCAGACCACTCTTTCCCCATGTCTTCCTCAGCCCTTTCCTCATTCCCTGAGCTCCCTGCCCCTATATTACCACTCCAGCCCTCCTAATCCCCCACCCCCCAGCTCCCCAGTCTTCATTTTACCCCCTCCAGCCCCCTCCACACCTCCTTAGCCCACCTCCCCTAAATCCCTCCAACCCCTTCCCTAACCCACCCCCACCCTGCTCTGGCCTTCTCCTGCTCCCCAAGAAACCCCAGGCCCTCTTGCAGGCTTCTCCTGCCCCCTCTGACACTCTAAGCCCCTCCCTAACCACCCAGTCCTGCCACTGGCTCCTGTGATCCCCCAAGCCTTTCCCTAACCCCTCCCCTTCCCTGCTACCAGTTTCCCACTCCCCTGCGCGCAGTCCCTACTGGGCTGGGTCACCTGTCCCTGCACCCTCCTGGGGCCCCCTTACCTGGCAGACATGTGGAGTGACCCTGACACAGGCTGAGGCTGCAGCCCTGAGCCTGCTCTGACTGTGCTTGCTCAGAGGCTCTGAGCATGCTCAGTCAGAGCAGGCTCAGAGCAGGAGTTTTAAAAACTCCCAGACCCAGCCTGGGGCAGTTCTCTGCCAGCCGGAGACTCTGTCTTCCAGCCACAGCTGCCAGCTGTGTGCAGCCCCTTGAGCTGGCCCTGGGGAATGCACCAGAATGCTGTGTTCCAATGTGTTCCTCTAGTTTTAGGACATCCCCAGAATGAAGCATTCCAGTGTGTTCTTCTATTTTTAGGGGGGCCTGAAACACTGTCACCCTAAAAATACGGGGCCCTGGAACAACATTCCAGCTTACTTTAACCCTTGCTCTGGAGGCTGATAGGCTGGCCACAAATTTCGAGAAGCCAGACCCCAGTGTTACACTCTGAGCAAACCATGGAGCACTGCATGTCAAGGATGCATTAAAAGTGTGGTTTTGTAATGAGCAGCAGTGATGCGTGTGCCTCCCATTGTTGCATGCTTAATTCCCATCCCTCACGCTTCCATCCACCTCCCCTCTCATGACCAACCAGCACATGAATGAATTAAGACATTTTCTGAAAATCAGTCAGGTTTATTTGTTACACTGTTAGGAGAACGTTGTGAAGCAGAAGAAAATGAATGTTGCTGTTCTTAAAGGAGCCATCACCTCTTTCTACTTGCATCCAGTGAAATAGAGGAAAGCACATACTATAACATATTCAACATCACTTTGGGGTGGAAGTTGGCACCAGGTCTTGATGTGCATTCTGGAGAGGCTGAAGGGGGTTTCTGTTTGACTGGTGTTCTTCTTGGTACTCTACCAGGCAGCAAAGTTTGTTGGACTGCTCCTTCATAATACATAACATCTCCTGTTGCATCTCACAGTCCTGGTCCCATGCTGCTCTTCTGTTGTTAACATCCATGTTTACTTTTACAGATAAGAACCATTTCCAGGCTCTGAGTTCTGTGTCAGCTGCCACGGAAATGTTCATAAGATCACTTAACATGTCATCCCTGGGATTCCCCTGCACATTCCTAATTTGGGAAATGCACTCCACTCCTGTGTGGTGGGCACAGTGGTGGGATCACCACTAAGAATCATATTCAGCTCTTCATAAAAGCAGCACATCTTCAGCAGAGGACCAGAATGACTGTTTTCCTCCCCAGTCCACTGATATGCCACCCTTATCTCTTTGATTTTAATGTGGCACTGCTGCACATCCCTGTTGTGGCACTTCTCAACCATACAACGTGATATCTTTTCATAGATATTGACCTAAGACTGATTGATCTACCCTAAGCTGACTCTATACTGGAGTACATTTGCTGCATGTGGTCACCGTGAGCTGCTCAGCTACCAAGTTCTCCATGCTGAGCAAGCAGGAAATGAGAATTCAAAATTTCCCGGGACTTCAGATAGGGAAGAAGCTATGTGCTGCTTATGTCATCAGGGTTCAGCAGAGTGTGAAAATCCAGAGCATCAAATATAGAGTTATAGAAAAGCTCCTGGAGGCCAATTACATCACTTTACATTCCACTCTGGCTACACTGACTGAAATCTGAACATAGAGTTTGACCTGAACACTATATCGTTTGCAGGGGATGGTGCTATTTTGTTGAATTTCAGCGTGATTTAGTTCGACTTTGCTGACATGCCAGTGGAGATGCTACCTGTAGAAGGTCAACATAAGCAACACTACATTGACCCATACTGTCAGTGTAAACCAAGTCTAAGACTGGGATTTTTAGAGTAATCTGAGGGAGTTAGCCTTTCAATGGTATCTGGAAGCCTGGCTCCTTTGAAAATCCCATCCTAAGTTATTTAGCAGGGAACTCACTAAGCTGAATTCCTCAGTTGTTATTGCTCAGTTGTTCTTACTTGCCTGGTCTCATTTACCTCACACTTCTCCATACAAAATACTGATTCTTTACTCACTTACACCAGGCTTACTCTGTTTAGGTCAAAGAATTAATATTTAATTTATAGCAAAGTCAATGGGAGATGAACTCTCCATTTGTAGACTTTTCTATACCATAAGCCTTTTTCTCTCTGTTCTCAGTAGCATTTCTCATAATGCTAACCAACATTAAATCACAATACTCAATTTCCAAACCTCTGTACTATTTCTTACCTGCTAAATGGTGCTGCCTACTGCTTCCTCGAGCTTGATTTGCCTTGCTTATTATATGGCCTTGCCTAGTTTCACTGGGTACATCTACACTATGTGTTTAAGTCGACTTAAGGGCCCTTAAGTCGACTTAAACAGAGCCCTGTCTACACTGCAGGGCAATAAAGTCAACTTTAGGATCCAGTAAAGTCGACTTTATACGGTCCACTTATAAAGTCGACTTTACTGTTAAGTCAACTATATTAAGTTGACTTAAGACAATGTGGACTAACTAAGTCAACTTAATAAAGGTGACTTAGTGCAGAGGGACCATTAATTCGACTTTATTAAGTTGAATTAAGCCGGGACACACATTTAAAGTCGACTTTATAAAGTCAACTTAATGTAGTGTGGAGTCACTAAGTCGACTTAATAAGGTCTACTTAAAGTCAAATTTAAGTAGACTTTATTAAGTCGACTTAATAAAGTCGACTTAGCTTTTACAATGTAGACATAGCCACTGCCACTAGGTTTCTTCTTGCTCTATGTTGTCACTGAGAACTGCACCCCTTCTTGACTTGACCAAAGTAGAAGGCTGACAAGTTGTATATTATTCCATATTATATTAGTGCTCAGACACAGATTTATCACTGCTGGTTATTTCACTTCCACTCTGCAAGTCCATCCCTTTCTTTATTCTAGCTGCTATAGGCCTTACATAAGTAAGATTTGCATGGCTGTCAAGAAGAGTTTTGCTTCTGAAATCTACTTATATGTGTTGTTTGAAAGTGTTAACACCACAGAAAGACACTGGCATGAAGGAAATTAAACTATTCAAATGAAAATGAAATGTAAACCATTTGCAGGATGGAGCAAAAGTATTCCTTGATCATTCAATACTTTGTTGTGGACCTTAAGAGCCAAAACCCCAGCTCATGTAAATTGGTATACATGTACTAACTTTTGTGGAGTACTTTCTTTTACACGAGCTGAATATCCAATAACATATTTTCAGAACCTACACATCAGTCAGGCATATCTTTTATTTAAGATGGCTTTAAAAGCAGTGCTGGCTGCATGTGTTAAAGTAGCCCCTTCATCATCTTACTACAGAAAAAGGCAACAAATACAAAAAGAAAAGGAAATAAAACCTGCATATAAATGGCCACAAAAAATATGGAGAGAAAAATCTGAAGAGAATTAATTGTACTAGTCAGGTCTCCAAATAATTCATTAAACATCCAACAGTTGTGCTATCAATGAGTCTGGAAATGGATAATGGTCTAAATGTATCTGCTTTTGTGGTACATTCTTTTGCGATCACAATAGCTAATACTTGCTATGCACAGAAGGCACTGTCTGGCTCTCACAGCTGTCCTACCAATAACATCAGAGACTCAAGGAAGTAGACTAAAACAAAAACAATAAAATAAAACAAAAACCGAACAACATAAGGTTAGAGTCTAAAACATAATGTTTCTATCAGCCAGACAAAAATACTTGTCCTACGATCCACATGACTGCTAAGAAGCAGAACTTTAATAATCAGGTTGACACTTGCTATTGAGATTTACAGCAGAAAGTCTGGAATGTTAGATGTTAGCATTCTGAATAATACTTAAAAACTGTAATCTGTTTATCATTTATCTTTTAATATAACATTATTATTTCTGGAAAGCATGCAACAAAACTGAAATGGCCTTATTCCAACATAAAAAATCAATTCTTTTGTACAAATTTGATATAAGCAGGCTGTGTACCATTTGAAAAAGCTTAGTGAACTGTGAAGACTGGCATTTGCACCATAAAATTCAGACTTTATTTGATGAAGTTATTGAACATTGCATTTGCCTCATCTGCGGCTTAAAGCAATCATACATATTTTGACTGTTTTCTCAGGAAGGAAACTTTGAATATGAGGAAAATCAGATTGCTACTTCTGGGAATTCAAAGGGGTTTGGATAGGACATAGAAGGTTTAGACCGTGTTTAATGAAAAATATGTGTTTGTTTTGATTGCGATACTAACGGTTCACTGCAACGTAAAAAAGGTAGATGTAATTGAAAAAAGCAAAAAACACAAAGATAAAATAAGCATAATGTAATAACAACATGAAAGAATTTTGTTCACAGAGCTACTGATTAAAAGTGTATTTTCATGTCAACTTTAGGACAAATTATGCACAAAGCCTTTTTATAAAGAAGTCTGTATTAATTTGACAAACTCTTATGTTGTAAAACTTGGTCATATTAATTGCAAAGATTTCTACTATGATGTTTCATCATGTTCCTGGAAAATAAACAGGGAGAATCAAACCAACCTAGCATCTCAAAATATGACAAGTGTGGCAAGATCACCCCTCCTGGGGCCTGGCTCAACAGTCCCAACTTCTCCCCCAGTGGTGTGGGCCTGAGGCCAATCTGCCCTAGCCCAGGCAGGTCTTCCAGGAGTCTTCCCTTGGCGTCCCAGCTAACTCCTTGTGATGCCTCCAGGGCAGTATAGTAGCAAACCACTAGTCCTATCTATATTTTGGAGCTCTTGTCAGATCCCCTAGTAGGCTGGAGTCAGAGGTCTAGTCTTGCCTGGGTTCCTTCTCTCTCTCTCTGCAATGGGGGGGAAACAGCTTCCTCCTCAGCCTGGGGAAGTTCCAGGCCTAGAGACAGCTTCACTCATTCCCTCCTTCCTTCTGGTAGCAGCAGCTTTTGTAGGCCTGGGGCAGCCCTTGATTGGGTCCAGGTGTCCCTAATTGGCCTGCAGAAACCTTTTCTCTGCAGCCAGGGAAAAGGGCCTTTAACAGCCTAGGGATTACATATCTGCCCTGGCACATCCTTGGAGCCGTGAGCA